>JAZAVK010000048.1:0-272918 GCA_037954305.1 Neonectria magnoliae | reverse complement strand
TAATAATAATAATAATAATAATAATAATAATAATAAACCTAGTATAGATCCTAGGTAAAAGAGGTATAGTAATTATTACTAATATCTCTATAAGTAGATACTAATAATAATAATACTAGTAATACTAATAAGCTTCTCTTAATATAGTCTTAATATATAACTATACTAATCCTTAGTAGGTAAAGAAAAAGGCTAGGGCGGAGGGTATAGCTACTTTAGGGGATAAGTCTCCTAGTAAGGCTCCTATCGCTACCCTTATAACTATAGCTATAGGGGTAGTATAGGATATTCCTTATTCTATATATATTATATAGATAGGTAAAGATAGTACTATAGGTCTTTACTAAGACTAGGCTAATATAATAATAGGTAGCTATATAGTTTATATATATATATATAAGACCTATAAGCCTCTACTATTTATTACTATTATAGCTACCTAAGCCCTAGTAGTAGCTCTCCTACGTAAGAAAGGTATTAATACTATAAGTATAAGTTAGTTCTATTATATAATATTATATAATACTAACTAGGGTATAGAAGGAGCTTAGGAAGCTTAAGGATACTACCCTAAGAGCTAAGAGCTAGGCCCCTAAGCGACTCTATATTATACCTATAGCTATAACCGCGGGCCTATTAACTAACTAGCTTAATAAGTTAGTTAGTAGGGTTAACTATATTACTAAGGTACTTAAGTACCTTAAAGGTATATTAGGTCTAGCTCTTACCTACTTAGGTAGTGTCCCTAAGTTAACTAGGTTCTTAGAACTTAGGGAATTTAGTAGGGAGGATAATTATTTAATTATATATTACTTTAGCTACTAGCTATCTAATCCTTTTTTACTAAGATTAATTTAGAGTAAGAGGGAAAACTTAATTAGTAAGCTATAAAATAAAAACCTCTTACTACCTTTATCTAAGGGAGAAGTAAGTTAGGTTTAGTATATATATATAATAGTATAAGTTATAAATAGGTTTACTTTACTATAAAAGCTAGTTATATACTTATATTTAAAATTTCCTTATAGAGCTTAGCCTAAATAATATTATAGAATATCTTTAATCCTAAGGTAAGTTTAAGTTATCTTATTCTTAATCCTTATTTTCTTAATTATCCTTCTTATTTAATAGTATACTTTTTCTTACTTTTGTAAGTAATTACTCTCTTAGTTAGTTTATTAGATTAATTATTACTAGAGTTAGTAAGGTTAGTATATCTATCCTAGCTTAAGGCTACTTTAGAAGCTACTTAGATCCTCTATAAGTAGGGTAAATTAATATAGCTTTAAGTACTTAGAGGCTATAGCTTAGTATAAAGCTAAGTTTACCCTATCTAAAGCTAGCTTACTAAGCTAATAGTAATACTATAGTTATCTTATAGTACTTTATAGTTATTATATATATACTATAGTTATACTCTTAAGGTTTATACCTTAAGCTAGCTCTATTTAGCCTAACCTTAGTAATAATATTATAGCTCTATATATATAGTACTATCTTAGGTATAAGCTAAGGCCTAGGCTTCTAATCTCTTAGCTAACTAATATATATATCTATTCTTTCTAGCTAATATAGAAACTCTATAAAAGCTATTAGCTAATAACTAATAGCCTTATATAATATTATTCTAGTTATAAGCTAGACTTAATACTCCCTTTAGTCTCTTTATATTACTATAGCCTACTAAGTTATTTAGGTATAACCTTAAGCCTAGCTTCCTATTATAAGTAAAGTCTCCTTTAGCCTACTAACTATATCTTATAATAAAGGTATATTAGGGCTACTTAGCTAGTATAGTATCCTATATTCTTTATTACTAACCTAACCTAGCCCTTTTATATATATCTTTATTATAGTATACTATCTAAATATCTTTAAGGCTTAGGGCTAAGCTAGCTTTAGTCCTTAGCTAACCTAGTTTTGCTATAGCTATATAGGGCCTTAATAGCTCTATTAATCAGCCTTAAGATACTAGTTAATAACTTCCGTTATAATAGAGAGAAACATTTAGGAAGGGGGGGGATCCAGCCCTTACAGTAGCGCGCTATCTATACTATAGATTCGCTATGCTACTGACCTAGAGCTAGTCCGAGCCTAAGGGTGCCCTATCTCTTAGTTAGAATAACTAAGAGTTAGGTGGTTCTTATAACTATTTCCCTCTATATAGTAGAATAGTTAGTTAAGCAGCCCGAAGCCGATGCGGTTCCTCTGCGTGTTCGTTGCGTTGATATAACGCGTTAGACGTGGCATAGCGTGATGTGGGCTCCGCGCGCGACTGTGTTTTTGGCTAGCTTCGCTGAGCGCTCTAACACAAATCTGCATGCATCGTAGCTGCGCCGGCCTCGCAGCGCATGCGCTTCGAGAGAGATACTCTCCTAACTCCTAGGCACCTCTCGATATAAATTTCGTGAGGTTTACTATCTTGCCTTGTGCTCTCTTTTAAGCGCATGCCTTAGGGATAAGGAGGTTAAATAATAATAACTTATTAAATAAACTCTTATTTTAGCTTTTTATAAAAGATTATTATAAATATATAGCTAAAAAAAGATTAAATATTAGCTTTTTCTTAGCTTAAGTACTAAAGCCTTTAAGTTTACTTATAAATTAAGTTTTAATATAGCTAAAACCTATTATAGCTTATAATATAATTAGTTTTATTAACTTATTAGTTTAGTTATCTAATACTATCTTAAATTAGCATCTCTAGACTTAGCATAGCTATTTTAATAATTATAAGTGTCTTTATTAATAGCTGTAACCGAGAAAGCTAAAGAGATTCTAATTTCCTGAAATTAGCTAACCCCACTACAGAGTTATCGCAGCATTTCTCGCGAGCAGTATAAGTCGTAACGGATTGCTGTGAACAATTTCAGTGGCTCACCAATATCCGCATTCGCTCTTCACCATGGCTGGACAACTCCCTCTAACAGACGCCAAAAACAAGCTCGAGGACCTCTCAGGCATTGTACTTAAGCCCGGAGAGAACCCTTACTCGGCTTTGATCAACGCCTGTAACAATAACCCCGTCAGTGAACGCCCTGAATCCGCTTGGTGCAGTGCGGCGACTAATTCGAAGCCTCGCTGATAGTCCGAGATCCAATCTCTCTACTCCGCCCACCGCACGAAGCGCAATGCCCAGCAGATGGAGAAATTCCTGGCTTCCGACTTCGAAGAGCTGGTCATTGACCAGTATCTTCTAAGGTTGGAAGTCCCAACCATCCAGCCGGGGTTTCGTGATGAGCGAAACTGTCTCGTTATCTGGGCCAGACCGCCTGACCACGTCATCAGGCTGGCGGCAAAGGTCCAGGAGTTGCTGAAGGACACCGCTCCCGGCAAGTAGGCCGAAGTGCTTTGTAAAATGGCTGCTAACATCCCTGATAGAACTATGGCTCATGCCTACACACAGAATGCACATGACTACGCTGGAAGTCGCATTCTCCAAGACCCCAGACGAGATTGCCGTTTTGGTCTCTGCCTTGCGGGCGCACATCGCGCATACCGTGAACTATCCCTTCTCGCATAGATCGCGAATCGTCAAGCCCATGATCTCATACGATCTGTCCGCCTTTGCCCTCTCTTTCGTTCCTGCTGCGGGAGAGTCCCCGCTCTCGCCCGACCCCGTTGGTCCCGTTATCAAGGAGGGCATCACGGAAGGCGACGAGTACACCTACCACCACCTCCGGCGCGACGTCTTCGACCAGATACAGGGGACCGGTATTGAGATCGGGTCGAGATACCAAGTTCCCAGTGCTCACATCACCCTTGGCCGATACCTGAACGAGAACGATCACGACACGCCCGAGAAGAGGGCCAAGTGGATCAAGGCCATAGACAACATCAACGCATGGCTGGAGGAGGAGGTCTGGGATAACCCGGACTCCGAGTTCGTTGGAGAGTGGGTGGTCGGCCAAGAGAGAGGACTTGACGCTCGAAACGGCGCCCTTTGGTATGGAGGTGGCCGCACCATCATGCTTGGAGAAGGTTTCTAGATCAGCCACGTGATACAGCTCATAGATGAAGATAGATGTAGACAAGATTATGAATCACCACATTTGCATGCTGAACCAAAGCGCCAATGCTCATGAGTCTTGTTTTGTCTGCATAATATCCTTGAAGGCGAAGGGGACCTAGTCCCGACGCTGGACAGCACCGAGAAAACGCCGTTCCCTTTGATCTTGATGAACGTTGCCTCATAACCTCTCACTTCACGCATGTAGGGAAGCAGGTATAAAAAAAAAGCAGTCACAGAGATGTTTTTTTTATCCACTCCCTATGAAACACTCCTCAAACGAGGACATGTACCTCCCTTCGCCAGTGTCCATGATGCCCGAATGCCGCCAAGGAGAAGCATGAGAAATGGTGACTCCAAACAGATTGCACTTAGAACACAAGAGCAGCACCCTTCGTCTTCTTGTCACCACTAGAAAGGTTGTTAACATCCGGACGTTTCTCGAGTATCCATGCATCACATACCCGAGCTCGAAGTGCTTGCAACGCTTCAGGGACAGCTGCAGCTTGGTCTTGCACTTGACGCATTCCAATCGCAGCACGACCTTCTTGGTAGTCTTGGCCTTCTTGTGGAAGACAGGCTTGGTCTGACCACCATAACCGGACTGCTTTCGGTCGTATCGTCGCTTTCCCTGGGCGAACAAGGAGGCCTTGCCAGCCTTGTACTGGGTGACCTTGTGCTGCGTGTGCTTGCGGCACTCCCTGCCCTTGCAGTAGGTGTTTCGCGTCTTGGGAATGTTGACCTGTTGGGTCATCGAGTCAGTGGTCTGTAAAATGTGCGTCCAGCCAGCACGCATCCAGCTCGTGAGAGGTCATCGCCTTCCGCATGAGACAGTCTTGAAAGGATGTCGGATTCAATAATATCCGCGTGCTCTTGATGGCGGGAGAGTCCAAGGCGGTGTTCGTTGTTCGTAGCGGGATGTTCGGTGGTCGCGCAAGATCGTTTTGTGCTCTTGCCTCAAAACTTCATCCCACCTCCCAATTCAAGACAGTCATCGTGCGGGCGGTCGACTGTCGCATTTGCTCTAAAGAGTGAAGGATACGTGCGTCTCTCTATTTGAGAGTAGTAAGGGCTTTTGGATGATTGTTTCAACGTACCATTTTGACGACGTTGTGCGGGTGCCGTTCTCTTGGTGTTTGGTGATGCGAAGTTCCGAAGTCAGTGCGAAATTTGGAGGTTTTGGTGATTTCTCGCTTTGTGGGCAACTAGGGTAGGCGCCATGCCTGATCGGGCACGAGCGCACCAGCCACGAGTGCAGCCTGATTTATGGGGCGTCAACGGCAGCGCCTCACCTCGGTGAGGCTACGTGCATTCCACTAGAAGCTCGGGCCACATCAAAGGAGGACCCCACCATTGGATCTCGCTGGCAGCATCACCAAGGTGTTCTTTAGCGACGGAACGGAACCGCATTCTACCAGACACAGCCATATTCACAACCACTGCCAAGATGGATCCCTACTCAACCGAGGGCGAATTGATCAATATCCACAATCACTTCCACCAGGGGCAGTACCAGGAAGTTATCGACTTTGATACCTCGACCTTCTCCCCTGACAACGCCCTGCCCGTGCGCGTCCTCACCCTTCGAGCTCGACTTGCCCTTGGCCAGGCCCAAGATGTTATCGCCGATGTGAAGGGGGAGCAGGAGCCCGATCTGCAAGCTCTGGGGGCTTTCGCCGAGTACAGCCTAGGAAAGACCGACTCTACGCTGAAGACGATCGAATCGCTGGTTTCGTCGTCGTCCGACAATGCGACTGTCCAGATCGTCGGCGGAACTCTGCTCCAGGCTTCTGGCAAGCCTGAGGAAGCACTTGCGCTACTGTCGCAACACCAGGGAAGCCGTACGTTTATCATGGGCTCTGCCTCTGCTCCGGTCCTGGACTGTACTAATCTGTCATCCAGTTGATGCCGTCGCCCTGATTGTCCAGATCCACCTGCAACAAAATCGGACCGACCTCGCCCTCAAGGAAGTTACCGGCGCTCGACGATGGGCCCAGGATAGTCTGTTGGTGAACTTGGCAGAGTCATGGGTTGGCTTGAGAGTTGTACGGCTATCCTCCTTCAATGCTAGGCGTGTGCTAATCCTATCTAGGGCGGAGAGAAGTACCAACAGGCGTTCTACGTATTCGAAGAGCTCGCTCAAGCCCCCTCCACCTCGTCAGTCCGAACTCTCGTTTCACAGGCGGTTTGCGAGTTGCACCTTGGCAGAACAGAGGAGGCCCAGGCCGCGCTGGAGCAAGCTCTCGAGAAGGATCCTAAGCACGCCGATGCCATCGCCAACCTACTGGTGTTGAACGTCATTGCTGGAAACGACGCATCGGAGCAGATTGAGTATGTTTTACCACTTGACTTGACGAACAGCTGCTTACAATTTCTAGTATCCTCGAGCAGGTCAGCCCTGATCATCAGTTCCTGACGGACCTTCAGGAGAAGAGTGCCCTATTCGACAAGGCGGCGACAAAGTATAGCCCCAAGGTGTCGGCTTAATCTGTCCCAACGGTGTATGGAATGACTATTACGATGGGCGCATAGCTGTTAGACGATCGAAACTTGGCGAGAAGATGAAAAATCTTCTCAAATATTACCCTGTAGCCTGTCTTGACTCACATTCGATTGCTCAAGACTCTGTTTACCTGGATGCCCTGAGTATTAGAAGAAGTTGAAATTTATATATTTTTGGATTAATATCTACCCATACTCATTAGCGCATATTTTATGTTTCCTTCTCCTCTGATTGCATTTTCGCGAGCTGTGATGCGTTCTTTGACAAACGCCTGTAGCCCAATATTTGGAGTGCGGGAATGTAACTAACACACTAGGTACCTAACCATTGATGTACTAAAATATAGTATTAAGACTAGGTGTTTCTCTTCAAGAGTGAGCTTGCAAGGTCCCAGGTGTCGCCTCGTCTGATCACCTGTGTCACTGCACTTCCTGACCTAAGCGTATTCCTGTATTTATACAACGTTTACAAGGTGTCCTCGAAAGTTCCGGGTTTAGACACTGAGGCAGCTGAAGCATAAGTCTGCGGTGTGAGTAATGTTGATCACTATGACCGCGCGAGTAAATTTTATTCGGTGATTCCTGATGGTGGCCTGTTTGGGGACGAATCTATTCTCATGAACCGACATCCCGCAGGGAACCCGCAGGGAAATGCATTAAATTCTTGATAGCTTAGGTGGATTGGGACTCTAGAAATACCCACCCTGTACTGTATATGTTCAACTCCACGAGTCTATCATTGCAAATAGGGAGGGAATGTCGGAGGCGCCGCTTTGAATCCCTGATGTAACATGCCGAAATAGTACGGAAATGCCAGCCCAAAGTCCCATCCTTCGCCCCGCGTTGAGGTTGGTGGTAGTTGCGAGATTGAACCCCTCCCTACTGTACGACCCTTTTGGTGGCAACCCGAAGATGAACAAAGATCTACAGGAGGCAATGTTGGTCCTATCTACCGATAATGCCCCTTGGAGATCACCTTTTTTTTATATTGTTTAGCCCGGGCGTTGAGGCTTCAGTACCGCATGGAAATCACTCATTTGTATCCAAATTGTGTATGTTCGACGGGTATTCTGGTTCAAATTGATAATTTGATTGAGGAATCATCAGTGTTCCCAAGAAGAGGGAGCATCTGTGTCGAGCCGCCAAAAACTGTTCCTCCGCTATCCCCATCCAATCTCACCCGTCTAGGTAATCAAGTCCCATGCACCCGTCATAAAATATCGTGACCGCCCATACGAAACTTCCGGTTTCTCAGCCGAGAGTATCATTCCGCCGCGCTCGACTCGGCCCTGGTGCGCTTTCTTACAGTATATCCCGCCTTCATTGGTCGCTCACTTCTTCTTGTTGGCGAACTTGGGAGCTCCAATGTCACTGCCGCGCAGCTTAACGTTGAGCACCCGTTCCATGGAGGCGAGGATCTTCTGATCGGGTGTGGAGGTACCGCGCTCGAAGTCGGCGACGATTGACTGGGTGGTGTTGCAGCGGGTGGCGAGGTCTTTTTGGGTCATCTTGGGCTCCATCTTCTGTCGGGCCTGGGAGATGACATCGCCGACCTCCTTGCCAACAGTGTTGGGCTTGATGATGTCGTCGGAGCGGTCGACCTTGGTCAGACGCTGGCCCTCTCCGCCTTTGGAGACCTGGGAGCCAATAATTGTCAGTTGATTGCTTTTCGAGGAATGCGATGGCGAGCAAAGCCTCACGAATCTCTTGGTGGGGTTGGGGTAGCGGTAATAATGGAGAGGAGACCCGAGCCCACGTGAGAACGAGAGCGAGGGATGGCAATCAGGAAAGACTTACAGCGTTGGCAGAAGCGTACTTCTTCTCAGTGCCGATGACACCACCGGCTCGCTGGGCGGCGTTGAGAGCAGACTTTCCTCGAACAACGGTCTCGCGGTCGCCACCAGGGCCACGAGCGCGGCTCCCGATCTTGGTGACGGCATCCCAGTCCTCAGACATATTTGCGGTTGGTTTGAGGTGGTTGTTGGTGAAGGCGAAAGGGTATTGCAGCGGACTGAAACTGTGGCGTTCGTGAGATCGAGTGCGCAGCGCTGAGGCGGGTTTCGAGCGGTGACGGTTGTTGATTCTGGAGGAGTTGAGGGCAGAGGTAAAGGCTGAGAGGGAAGAATTTATGGAGAAGCTGATGGAAGGCCTCGCGGGGGCCTGAGTCAATCGGCGGGACAGGATGGCCTGAAAGGGAATTTGGCGGGGGTGGGCGCTGGGCTCTCCGTTTGGCTGCAGTTAAGGCTGTGCGGCGCCACCGAGTGGCTGGAGTTACAGGGCGTTAGGTCCGGTAATTTAATCACTGCCCGGCTCACTCATCGGACGGCGAAGCGGCCTCTGTGGAAGGTGCTAGACGTTGGCACTGCGTCATTCGTAACAAATGCGAAGGCCGTTGGGCTGTACTTAAGTAGTAGCTGCGGGCTGCTTCTTTATTCGGAGAGTCGGAGATCGCATTCAGTAATGCCGGTCGTCCCAGTCCTGATCCTTGCCCTTGCCGTATTTATTTTTGCCTCTTTCTCTTCTGCCCTCCCGGCTGACATAAGAAGCCAACGGGATTCAATTCTCGGCATGACTCCGTGGTCCCTCAAAAGTGATGACGACAAGTGCGGGACCCGAGCTGTTGTGGGCGATGCGTTCGCACCTGAGTTCTAGAACAACCAATAGTTGATGACTAAGTCCACTCTTGCAGTAGCGATTCTGAGAGCGTATTGTGCCATGGCTGGCACCTTGATGGACACATGCCTCTCGTCATCTGTATGAGATATAGTAGCTCCCCAATTCTGGTTCGCCTTCCGACTTCTCCTCTTTCGTCTCCGTCCAAGGACTCTCCCCCAAATTGGAGAGCCTGTTATCCCGATTTTCCTGGATCAATGATGCGCATGTCCTGAGAACACACTCCCGGATCTCATGGACGGAATGTCCGAGGACTCGCCGCTTCTGCCGGTGATCCTCGCCGGAGACTACCTCGACCGGCTACTATTAGAGGGCCGAAGCTCCTCGACTCTTCTTGTTGGTCTTATCTGTCTTGTGTCGACCTGTTTCCTGCTTTCTGGCCACATCCTCGACCTGGGCATTGTCCTCAGCTTGGTAGGTTGGCAGCATGGTTCAGTGTTGACCTCGTTCCTCCCAGAGGTTGGCATCCAACAAATTGGTCTGCTAGCTGGGCTTGCTTTTACGGCTCTACTTGTGACCCATCAAATCCAGAGATGGACGTCTACAAACAGTGAGACGACTTGGGATGGCTTGGGTAGCCCGTACCTGATTCCTAGTCGTACATCACACACCCGATTCTTCCCCAAGAGGCATTCTTTCGCGTACTCGTATCTTGTCGTGGGAGTTCCCGTCGGCTTCTCAGGAAGTGCCAATGGCATAGTTTCCGCCGACGTGTCTGATGCATCTAGGTCTTGGCTTTCTTTCATCTCCGGCCCTCGAGCTTGGTTCGATGTAGACCCTGCCGACTACCTCCAGCGCGGACACGCGGGCGTTGGTCTGCGTGGCAAGTTGGATAACTACCTCCAGTCTCAGGTTCGTTAACAAATAACGCGTATTGGAACTATGATTAAGTTGAAAGTAGGATGCCGACCCATCGCAGTATCCCCATGCGTACCTCATCACAGCTGCCAGGTTCCTTGGTTACCACTTCAATCCCGTTTCCTTTTGGTTCCTCTACTCCCGAGAAAGGGTTCTCTCAGCAATTGTGCTAGAGGTCAACAACACCTTTGGTGAAAGGCGCCCGTACCTAGTCAAGAGAGACTTCGAAGCGGAGGCCAAGCTCATCCAGGACCCTGCCGCACCCGAAGGACAAGAGCCATCCCGTGCCCGGGTCAAGGCTGCCTGGAAGAAGGATTTTCACGTATCCCCTTTCAACTCGCGTCAGGGATCCTATTCCCTCCTCGCAAGTGACCCTCTCGGCCCCGACATGCAAGGCTTTCGTGGGATCGACGTTACGATAAACTTGGTATCATCCAAGGGGCACCCGAAACTTGTTGCGCGACTCTTCTCGGAAGGCGAGGCTATCGAACCTAGCACTATGAGTGCTGTCCAAAAAGTGAGGTTCCTCACCGAGTGGTTCTCGGTTGGATTTGTCACATTCCCAAGAATCGTCAAAGAGGCCGCTCTCTTGTTTTTCAAGCGTGGGCTCCATGTGTGGTATCGACCAGAACCGCTCAAGGAGAGCATGGGACGCGCTGCTGACAGCACAGAAAAGCAGTTGGAAGAGGTGTTTCGAAAATATCTTCAAAACCTTGTCGAGCAATCTCCTAGCTCTATGTCTGTCAAGTACATCCCAAGC
Source organism: Neonectria magnoliae (assembly GCA_037954305.1). Lineage (NCBI taxonomy): Eukaryota > Fungi > Ascomycota > Sordariomycetes > Hypocreales > Nectriaceae > Neonectria > Neonectria magnoliae. The sequence goes on along the minus strand of JAZAVK010000048.1, from coordinate 262,116 downwards.
GGGATCGCAGGACCTGCTGAAGAAACGTTCCACTCTCCTTCGTCCATTACGACCCCGAAGAATGCGGAGCACATGGAGATAAAGATACTGACACCGGTATTTTATTCGCGCTTTGTGCATTACGCCCACGATTTCGAAGCCATGTTCAGTGAGTTGGCCGAAAGCTGCACTGTCTGGGTCGACAAGCCGGAGCTATTACCAAAGATCTTCCTGAAGAAGGCCGCACCGCCATTACATGCGTCAAACCTTGTTGACTACCTATGCTTCCAATTGATCAAGAACCTACGACACCGACCCGAGAAAATCCAGCGGCCGCTTACCTCTGCTGCAACTGCCTCGCCAACTACGCACACGGCGGTGGACATTCGAGACTTTCGCATGTCGTCAATGGATGCATTTGTCTCGGAACAGGACGATGTACGACTAAAGAGAGCATACAGATTGGCCGTGACCCGACTGTTCATCGCCAATCGCATTGCCTTTGGGAGCATAGAACTTCTTGGGTTGATGGAGTTTATCGCAAGAGCCGGGGCATCATGGATACTTGTGTCTCTCATCAACGAGACGGTCAAAACCGCCTCCTGAACGAGAGCAACGCCCAAACTGGCAATTGGATGCGCCCCCACTGGATATCGTTGCTTCGCTTGGGATCGCTAAGCTTGACGATGACGAACCCCCCCCGCTCAGGATGGTCAGCCATGATGGCTGCTTACAGTCGTTTTCAATCATCATTGCCAGCAGTTAATTGGAATTATTCTCGTCCCATGTGTACAGTGCTACCAGCGCACGGATTCTTCGGAACACATGTTGTGATGCAAAGGAGCATGGCTTGATGGAGCTGGTCGAAAGGAAGAGATAACTAACCACGTACCCCGGCGGCATTGTCCGTCAGCCACTAACTAGAGAAAAAGCTCCGTTGGTGTTGATCGATAATTCCAAATTCTGAGCCCCGCACCCTGGCCGCTTCATCAAGGATGAGTGCGGATGGTTGGCTGTGAACAATTGCTTCGACGCAATTGACACATGGCTGGCCTCGCTTGTTTCTTGTCCGACACAGCGGGCGGTTAGACAAGGACTTGCATGAATCTTGTCATGAATCCTGGCCTAGGGGCTGAGTGAGTAAGTGGCCCAAGAATGCCTCTCCAGACATGTCGTACCAGCACTAACACGAGATCTAGTGGAGGTATCTTTCGACCGCCCGGCCTCGCGACGCCCACTGACAAGCTGCCCGCAGCTACATTCCAAATCATCAGCTCCCGAGTTAGATTGATGCTGGGGTCTTCAGGTGGGTACAATGAGCTCAGGCTGACGAAAGGAACGAGCAATCCCGTCGCAACCGCACCTCGAACCAGGACGTCCCGATGAGCCGACGCAGCGACGACTTCATAAAAGCCGGGCATATCCTTCACTGAGTTCGCACCCACCCACGCCTATCTATTTCCATCTATGAGTCTCACCTCCTCTCTCGCCCAACCGTCAAAAGCCTAGCCTACCGCCCGCCGTGTCGCCCGTCGCTTTTGAGCCGGACTCCTCAACGTCATCCAATCGCTGCCCCACCGTTTTGAGCTTCCAATCGCTCGCTGCAGTCTCATCAGGTACATGCCATCCTTACCCCGCTAGAGCCCCTCAAAAGCTTCACCCGGAGCTCTCCCAAGCTCTCCTCTTTCTTTCATTCTTTCCACCATCCATACACCTGTCTCGATATTTTGCACTATTGTTGACTCTTGCCCTCCCTTCAAGACAGCTTCTTTCTTGTCCAAACACCTAGATAATCAATATGCCTATCGCCGGACACTGCCTCTGCAAGGCCGTCACCTACACGGTCGACATGGACGAGCCTCTCGTCGTCGGCTACGATCACTGCGACGACTGTCAGCGCCAGAGCGGTTCTACCTACTGTACGTGCTCAACTATGCATACTCTGGATTACCGCCAATAATGGCTTTCCTTGTTCCGAGAGTGCTTGCCGACTAACTCGCCTGCTTCTAGCTCTCGTCGCCGTCGTCCTCAAGGATAAGCTCACCATCAACGGCCCCGTCAAGACCTACTCTGGCACCAAGGGCTCCTCGGGCAAGGTCGTCCACCGACTCTTCTGCTCCGAGTGCGGCTCCCCCATCGCCCATGACCCCGATGCCGCCCCCGAGATCATTGCCCTAAAGGCTGGCACTTTCGAGACCGAGCTGAAGCAGAAGCTCAAGCCTGTACGTCTTTGCCCCTGGCTTTGATTCCCAGCAAACCTTTGAATTGGAAAGGTACTGACACCACTCACTAGGACACCGAGATTTGGACTGTCGGCAAGCTCCCCTTCTGCCAGGAGCACTTGGAGAAGCCCTTCTCTCACATGCCCGAGTAAAGAATGGACTACGAAGGGACGCATCTTGGGGCATATTTTGACGATGTTGATGAACGATGATGAAAAACGATGGAGATTGTAAAAGCAGGCCATCAATTTCGAAAAGAGTATGATGGATGAAAGTAGCCCATCCTTCTTAGGAAAAAAAAAAGGGTCTCAGTCAAGTCAATGCAAAGAAGTTGATACATTGTGCCAATTGGAATCTAGAGTACATTGTGATCTTCTGCTACCGTTGGCCCATGTCTGCCATGTCCAATGGTACCTCTCATCTATTATCTTGATACGTGGGTATCATTGTCTTGTCAAACGTAATTCATTCCAACATCGCCCGGCCCAGCCTGGTCCGGTTCCCCCGAGCCCATAATCACCTTGTATGCGTAGGTACCTGTCCTCAATATTCTGGACACCGTCGTCACGTCCTTTACATTGCTACCAGGAGACACAAGGCCCCCGTGAGACCTCCCAGCACCACCCACGGCGCACCCCCCCTCGCAGCGGAGTCGTCCTTCGGGAACTCCTTCTGGACCTTGCCCGTCTGGCTTGCCGAGGAAGTAAAGCAGCTCGCTGTGCCGCAATCGTAGTCGCTCGGGCAGCACCCCGCCACGGTGCCGGCGTCCCTCCCGCAGAGGAACCAGCCGTCGGCGCAGGTGGACGTGGCGTCGTCGGCGGCGGCGGGCGGCGCGTCCGTGGCGAGGATCACGATGGTGGCGCCGCCGGAGACGATGGTCGTGGACGGCGCCGGGCAGTCGTAAGTGTTGCAGTCCCGGTCGGTGCGGCAGCAGCCGCCGCCGTGCGTGGCCAGACAGCCGTAGTAGCCCGTGGGACAGCCGGTTTGCGTGTCGGCGCTGTCGGTTTCTGAGGCTGTTGCCGAGGAGATTGGGCGGTATGGTGCTGCGCCGGTGGCGGTTCGGGTAGCAGTCCCGGTTGCGATCTCGGTGGAAGTCGTTTCCTCGTCAGATGTTGTCTCGACTTCTGTCGTCTCGGCTTCGGTGGTGATAGTTGGCTCCTCTGACTCGGATGCCTGCTCAGTGGTGCTCACTAGAGTTGGCTCCTCGGTCAAGGTCTGGACGACTGTGCTGCGTGTTGCAGAGGCACTCGGGACGCCTGAATCCTAGTCAGCATTCACATCATGACGGAGCAACATGTTCAGGCAACTCACAACCGAGGCCCTCGCATACATAGCCCGGAATACAGCATCCACCCCCAAGCTCCTCAGAGCAGCTCGTCGCATCAGAGGGACAAGCGCCAACGCCTCCACCGCACGATGCCTGCTCAGGACAGCAAGCCACGCCTCCAACACTCGAATCCTCGACAGCGACGCAATACGTCCCGTCCTGGCAGCACTTGTTGGAGGCCTCGATATCGGAGCAGCTGTTGAACCCGCTCGGGCACGCCTCCCTCCTGTGCAGCAGGGCCAAGGCCTCGGCGGCGCGGCGCAGCACGTTGTACTCGGCGTCGTCGAAGTGGCGGGCGAAGGCGGGGTGGTAGCGTGTTGTTCCGTCTGGAGCTCCGTCTTGCGAGTCGAGGAACGAGATGGCGGCTGCGGCGGCGTCGCGGGGCGAGAGGATGGGGATGGCGGCGAAGGCGAGGTGTTCGGCTAGCAGCTTCTCGTTGGAGCTGGGCGGGAGCTTCTTGATGGCTGTTGGTGCGGAGTTGTCGGCGGCGGCGTGTGATAGAAGGATGAGGAGGGATGTCGGAAGTGCGAATAGCTTCGCAAAGGGCTTCATGGTTGCGGCGTCTTGTTCTGGCGCTGCCCAAGGAGGTGTTTGGGAAAGCCCCGTAACGAAGCTCCGGCAATGTTTTCGCGACCTCTAAACTCGACGCACTCACTGTCTGCCGCTTGGTTGGTATCCTCGTCAAGGCGGTAAAAAAAAAACTAAAAAGAATTGTAGCTCCTTTCCGCCCCAAGATTTTTAATATCATGACAGTGGGGGAACGGTCTGACGTCGACGTCTTGCCTGATGATGTGGCATGGCCGCTCGTGTCCCGTTGGTAAACAATTGGGTGGCTGGGCGACGCTCGAACCTGGCGCCCTGCGTGACAGAATCGGTGTGTGAAGCGTTCACCGTCGAATAAAGGCGCGGAACTGCACGAGGAGAAAAAAAACCCCACTGGATTTGGGAATGGCTTCCTTTTTGCCATTGCGAGTCGGAGTTAATCTGCCAAGAAATGGCCACCGACGATGCGACGTGAATGTAAAAGTCAGTCCAGGTTTGGTCTCGTGGGGACAGTTCTGGCGACGTCATGCACGCTGTCGTCGTTGTGCCTGCGTCAGCCTGAACGGGTAATATTCCAGAATGGACCGCGGAGTGCCAGGGTCTGCAGCCACATTTTGACACTGAAGAGAATTGGAACGTTAGTGTTTTGAAGTTGTATTTATTCTCCAGATGTGTCAAGCGGACGTCTATACGTAGCTGTCGTATTGTACAAGATCTTACTCTACATAAGCGCCGCTCATATCTCATGATTAAATGCCGACCAGATCCTGGATATTATACATGGGTGTGTAGTGTTGTCATGATGTGTGGTGGTACATGTTGGTTTAGAAGCCCAAGTCCGTGTCCGTCTCAGACTTCGTTTCCTTGAGCTTCTTGACCTCGGGCTTCTTTTCTTCTTGAGATGTTTCTTCCCCTTCCATTTGAGTCGTTTCTTCCGTCTTCGTTTCGATAGTGTCGTCCTTTTCCATTTGAGTCGTTTCTTCCATCTTCACTTGGGTAGTGTCATGCTTTTCCTCCAGACTCGCCTCCTCGATCCTGTCTTGCGACGCCTCTTCCGTCTTCTCCTCCAACCCCAACTTCGCCACTAGATCGATGATTTGTTTTGTCTGGTTGGTGACGCCCTTCTCCACGTTTTTCTTCACCTCCTTTTTAACCACCCTCTCTTCAGTCTTGTCCTCAATCTCCTCAAACTTCCCCCCAACCTCGACGTCCTTGACAAAGGAATGACACAAAATTCCAGTGGCAACGCTGACGTTCAAACTGTCCACGCAGAGGCCTTGTACGAACCGCGGGATAGACAGCTCGTAATCAGCGGCCACCTTGAGATCCCTGGGCAAACCATGTCCCTCGTTGCCCATGATGAGGAGGCACGGGTGCTCGTTGAGGGGGCTCTTGCCTTCGATCGCATCCGTAGACATAAACTTGTTGCCATGCTTTCGGACCAGCTTCCGGTCGGGTGGCGCGACGGCAGCGAAGCTTTTCCAGCCAGCCCTGCCCGACTCCTCAATGAAGGTGAGGGGATCCTCCACGGTGAACAGCGAGATTTCTTCCACCGCACCAGCGGCTGACTTGAGCACAATGGGCGTCAGAGCCGAGGAGCCACGACTGGTAATACCCACAGCATCGATGCCTAGATAGCTTGCTGTACGGAGGATGGCCCCAAGGTTTCCAGGATCGATAATCTCGTTCAACAACAGGACGAAGGGCTTCGGCATGACATCGTTTGCGCGTCGGACGAAAGTGTTTTTACCGTTGATGGCCTCATCCTCCTTCATCTGGAAACCCAGCTCAACGTGGAACCCCAATCGAGTCGGAGTTTCCTCCAGCCTGCCCAAAGACCTAATGGGCAGCTGCGGAAGCGGCGATGCCTCGAGGACAAAGCCGTTGTGAGGCCGACCCATACTCATCTTGTCCATGATGCGTTGCTCGTGGTTCGGCACAATGGTGACGGGGACTCCGTGTTTCCTAGCCAGCCGAGTCATAGTTGTGTTGTCCTTGTTGTCCATTCGGTTCTCACCACCGTAAATGTAGAGGTTGTAGAGTTTCCGCCTCGCTTGCTCGAGAGCTGCCTTGACAACGTTTCTCCCGTACAGGAACTGCGATGCGGCAGTCGTATACTTGAGCGTCATTGGCATCATCTCCTTCTTGCGTCCACGAGCCGGGGCCCTCTCGTCATCATGTTCCCAATCGCCCTCGCTTCGTCGTTCTGATTGTCGAGGACGCATTGAAGCCGACGTATCCCGAAATCCCCGGTCATTGTCGGGTCTTCGCTCGAATCGTCCAGGCTCCCGGAACGAGGCACCACGGAATCCTCCGTCGCCCTCGCTTCCGCGCTCAGTTCGCCTATCGTAATCTCGACCACCTCTTCGCTCAGTTCGCCTGTCATCACCTCGATCGTCTCTGCGGTCTGGTCGCCTGTCTTCATCTCTGTCGCTTTTGCGGTCCGGTCCCTTGGATTCCTGGTCGAAAGGAGAGTTGGCGTGGATGAGTGCCTTTCGTGCCTGGTCGCGCTTTGCATCGCGGGACGATACAGGCCTGATGAAGTTTTGTACTTCTAGGTTGGCGGCGGTTTCTTTGAGATCGCCGTACTTCAGTCGGTAAACTAAACTCTTCCTGCCAAAGGAGGAATCAGAGTCCGTAAATCGCTTTCTTCTGGTCTTGCGGTAGTCTTCGTCCTCGGCTTCCTCCTCTTCCTTCTTCTTGGCGAGTTTCTTCCGTAGCTTTTGTTGTTGGCGCCATCCAGCGGCACCATCCATGGCCTTTGAGAACTTGGGACCCAAGTCATCCCGGGAGTTTCGACCAACCGAGCCTCCCCTTCTTGGCGCAGCACCTGACCGAGTGTTGAACTTTGATGTGAAAACATCCTCAGGCTCTCGACTGGAGGATGCTCTGCCACTTGCCCTCCCCTCGGGTCGAGCTGCAAACCTCGATGCAACTTGTCGGTCCCTACCCGTGGATTCCCTCATTCCTAGCTTCGACCTTGGCGGGTCATGTCGACGATCGGCCGAGTCTCCGGAAGGTCGCGGCCCGCCATACTGGACTCGCTCGGTTTGGCGTATTCCTCGATGAATGGCAGAGAGGCTTGCAGCGCGGGACAGGACTCGAGTCGAATTTTGATCGCCACGGAGGATAGTTGCTAGCGGACGGCGCAAGGCAGCTACCTTCAATTGTGCCGGATATAGCATCGCACAACGGATTCGCGGTGATAGCCAGCGATAATTGTGACGAGATGGTATCAATTAGTCAGGGTGTTGAAGCCATGTGAAGTTCTCACACTAGTCTAATTCCTTGACCTATTCTCGAAACTTTTTCTGCCCGCCGCTACAGGGGCCCCGGCGAGCGGTGAGGCAGCTTTCATAGCCCTGATTGGCCACAATAATCAAGATCGTCTGGACAATACGGCAGCTTTGTTTAATGGGACAAACGCGTGAGTTGGCCGCAAGTCGCGTTTCCCTGACCAGTCTGGAGTGAATCTTTCCCACGACATCCAAGGGACTTCTCCCATTGCTTTCTAGTTTGTACCTCCACCAAACATGCTTCCTGGAGCTCTTTCCAGTATCCCGGCAACTGGCGATCCTTTGGCCTCTCACCGAGCTCCTGCGAGTCCCGCGCAACCCGACGAAAACGCCTAGACCCCGCCGACGTCCCTGGAACGCTCGACACTCGATCCGCTGCGCCGCAAGCGATGGACAGCGAGGATGTTTTCTACGAGTCTCTGGGGCCTCCCAAGGGCGATCATCATGATATGGAAGCGGATATCGACCAGTCGATGCACGCCTTGATGGTAGACTTTAGCAGTGTCCGAGGGGAGGATATCCCCATTGTCTTCCAGGAGGACGACCAGGTGCAACTCGATGACAGCCCTTCCAACCAATCTGCGCCTCCCCCCCAACCAACCCCTGTCCGAATAGAGGTCGCCGTCCCAGAGGTCCCTATAGAGAAGCGCGAAGAATATGCGGTTGTGCGCAGCGAGGTTGTCGAGCTTGTATCGGCAGAGGTCCCGAACGAGAATGGTCATATAAGATGCCAGGTTGAATTTACAGATGGAAGGGAAGAGTTGGTAAGTAGGAATAAATCTCCCAAAATTCTCCCAACACCTATCCTGTTATGCTCTTCATTCTACGGGCGTATTGTTTCATTGTTCGCACCTACTGCTAGGGCGGGCTATTCAGCTCTCTGTCAATGTCAACTCGGCTTGGGCCTGTTGAGCTCCGCGTGACCCTAAGCTGCATTCCATTTTCCAGCTCCCCAAGCCTCTCTACGACAAAAAACAGTGCTACTGATGCGGGCTTGGGTTATTCACTGCCTAATTCTAAGAGGCTAGCTCTGCCTATTTGAAGGCAACTCCTATTCTCCGACTTCTCGCCTCTGCACATCTCTCTCATCTCTACCATCATCACAACCATCTCCATCATTACGTCTCCTGTTCTCTTTATCCTAACATCTTCATACCAATTGTCTTTTATCCTTTGCAGCTTGGAGAATACCACTAACTCTACATCAAGCTCTCTTTTGCCGAGCTCATCAACCTCGAGAACGGCAAGGCCGCTTTCGCCCGGTTTAGCCAAGGCGAAGGGCTACAAACCGGCGATATGGCCGACCACAATCACAAGCGGAAGCGAGTCTCAGAAGATGAGTGGGACACTGATCCAGACTCCGCCGTGTCGGACCATATGGAGATCGATCAAGATGATAGCGATGAAAAGCCTGCTCGCTCTCGGCGCACATCCAGCCGTCCGCATCGTTCTCGAGAGTCAACAAGACAATCAACCAGACAAAGCTCTCGGCACATCTCCCTTATTTCAGACGACGATGAAGTCGACGAACTCGATGACAACAAGCCAGATCCGCCTCCCGCACCAACCCGATCGCTCAGGGCACGACCACCGAGGCAGCTCACTTTGACCAACATGTCATTTGCCAGTCAAGGGAATTCTCAAGACCAGGACGAGTTGCTTCACGAACCTCGCGCTGTTTCATCGGACGAGGATGATGGTGATTTTCAAATGGTGACTTCAGACATCGTCCCCAAGAAGGGTCGTTCAAACAAAGCACGACAGAGGGCAAAGCTATTGCAGGCTCGACGTCTTCGGGCAAACCCCTCTACGACATCGCGAAACAAGTTTGCCGATTCCGATATCGAATTTGAAGCACCTCGAAGGTCGGCCAGGTCTACCAGAAACAAGTTCAGCATGCAGGATGACGCCTTGATGGACGAGGACTCGTTCTACATCATCGAAGACAAGGCACCAGGCACCCCCAAAGTCATCTCAGTCAGAGAAGTCTTCCAGTTGCCTCCCCTTAACTCAGCGTTTTCCTCGATACACATGGAAACCTGCCATACCTGCGGAGGTTCGAGGATCCGAGGCCAAATCGTCTACTGTCAGGGCTGCACACTATCATACCACAAGAGTTGCCTTGGCTTTCGCAGCGCGCGAGATCACCTGGTCACAAAGGTCGGAGAGGACGACTTCGTATTGCAATGCAAGTTTTGTATCGGCGTGTACAAGAAGAAAGACCACAACGCCCCAGTTCATAGCATGTGCCAGGGTTGCAAGGTCAACGGCCGCGCCTGCACTCCATTTTCCGCAAGGAAGACAGCTCGACAAGAAGAGAAGCTTCGCGAGGAGAACCATGGCGTGGATCCAATCACAACCGTTTCCACTGATCTGTTGAACAACGCGGAAATTGTTCTCTTCCGTTGTGTCACATGCCATCGAGGCTGGCACGTTGAGCACTTGCCCGGAGAAAATGGCGATGCAGCCGGGGACGGCATTAGCACAGATCTCAAGTCAGAGCGTCTCAAGGACTACTCCGTTGATTGGCAATGTGACGGCTGCGCCTCTGCGAAACACAAGATCCATCGCCTTGTCGCTTGGAGACCTCTGGACCGTGAGCTTCTTGAGCAGTCTCACAGACCTACCTTCAACGAAGTCAAGGAGGATGACAAGGAGTACCTCGTCAAATGGGAGAGTCTGTCCTACTCTCATTGTACATGGAAGCCTGGTGCCTGGATCCACGGCGTGGCAGCGTCTACGATGCGGGTTTCCTTTGGAAAACGGGACCTGGAGGAGGACCTTCTCAAAGCGGACGAAAAGGAGGCGATTCCGGACGAATTCATCATACCTGACCTCATTTTCAACGTCAAGATGCATCATTCTGCTCCACGTCTCAGCAGCAAGGAAGCCGAGCTTGCCAACATCTCAAAAATCAGCAAAATTTTCGTCAAATTCCAAGGTCTCGGCTATGATGATGTTGTATGGGATTCACCACCGAGTCAAAACATGGGGAGCATACACAGCGCTTTCGTGGACGCTTACTATGAGTACGTGGAAGGGAAATACTTCCATAATGACTCGCAAGCCAAAGTTCGGGAACGCATCAAAGCCTTCAAAGCGGCGCCATTCGTCGAGATGGAGGAGCAACCAGCAGGACTCAAGCGAGGCAAGCTCATGGGCTATCAAATTGAAGGTGTCAACTGGCTTCTGGGGAACTACCACTCAGGTCGGAGCGTCGTCTTGGCAGACGAAATGGGCCTGGGCAAGACTGTCCAAGTAGTTGGCCTGGTCGCCTCGTTGGTCCAGGACAAAGCCAAAGCAAGTACCATCTCTGAGTAGTGAGGCTTGTGCTAATTTTATGACAGATCTGGCCCTTCCTCGTCGTTGTTCCCAACGCTACGTGTCCCAACTGGCGTCGTGAGTTCACACAGTGGGCACCGGACTTGCGAGTCGTGACCTATCACGGCGGGAAAGAGCCGCAAGAACTCGCCTACAAGTACGAACTGTTCCCAAACAACTCCGTGGACATGAAAGCACACGTGGTCATAATGTCCTATGATTCCGCTTCAGACCCTCGGACCAAAGGTCTCTTTAAATCTATCAACTGGACTGGTCTTATTGTAGATGAGGGTCAACGATTGAAGAATGACCAGAGTAACCTCTACCTCGCACTGCGATCTATGAAGATCCCGTTCAGGCTTCTCCTTACAGGAACTCCTTTACAGAACAACAAACGAGAGCTCTTCAACTTGATCCAATTTATCGATGAGACACAGGACGCAACGAAACTGGACCTAGAATACAGCGTCCTTGACAAGGAGACTCTACCGAAGTTACACGAGAAGATTCGACCGTATTTCCTTCGACGAACCAAAGCTGGCGTTCTCAAGTTTCTCCCTCCCATGTCTCAAATCATCCTCCCAGTTACCATGACGGTCATCCAGGAAAAGCTTTCCAAGAGCATCATGGCCAAAAATCCCCAGCTCATCAAGGCCATGTTTTCCAATAGCAAAATGAACAAGAAGGAGCGAGGAAGCCTGAACAACATATTGATGCAGTTGCGAAAGTGCCTCTGCCATCCGTTCATCTATTCCGAGGCTATCGAGGAGAAACATCATGACCCCACAGTCATGCATCGCAACCTTGTGGAGGCATCACCTAAACTCCTCCTGTTTGAGACGATGTTTCCTAAGCTCAAGGAAAGAGGACATCGAGTTCTCATCTTCAGTCAGTTTCTGGGGCAGCTGGACATTATTGAGGATTTCTTGACCGGCATGGGCTTGGAGTTTCGCCGGCTTGATGGCCAATTTGGAAGCTTGGAGAAGCAAAGACGTATCGACGCCTTCAATGCGCCCGATTCGACCATCTTTGCATTTCTGCTGTCGACACGAGCCGGCGGCGTAGGCATCAATCTTGCCACCGCCGACACAGTCATCATCCTCGACCCCGACTTCAACCCACACCAAGATATCCAGGCTCTGTCTCGTGCTCACCGGATCGGGCAAAAGAAGAAGGTTCTCTGCATTCAACTGGTGACAAAAGACTCTGTGGAGGAGAGGATTATGCAAGTTGGCCGCAAAAAAATGGCGCTTGATCACGCCCTAATCGAGAGCATGGACGACGACGACCTTGCCGGCGATGACTTGGAGTCCATTCTCAAGCACGGTGCGCAGGCGTTGTTTGACGAAAACTACGAAAAGAAGGCCATTCATTACGACGCCGCTTCTGTTGACAATCTCCTAGATCGTACGGAAAAAGAGGAGCTCAAGCCAACAGAGGCGAGCGCGGGTGACCAATTCTCGCATGCTCGAGTGTGGGCCAATGATAAGTCTGGCTTCGAGAACGGCCTTGCTACGGAGGAAGAAAACGAGCCGATGCCAATCAACTCGAGCGTCTGGGACCGGATCCTGGCGGAACGAGAGGAGCAGGCACGGAAAGAAGCTGAAGCCAATCGAGAGGTGCTTGGACGAGGCGGTCGACGACGAATGGTGAGTGTTGCATACGCATATGCTGGTTCCCGACTGACATCTGTCTCAGAAGGTCAACTACAAGACGAATGTCGCGGACAATGTACCTCTACTCGGGGACGTGGAGGCCGAATCATCGGAATCTTCCGACGACTTCGCCGGTGCTGACTCTCCAGAAGAGTCGGATGAGGAAGACAACCCGTCAGCAAAAGGTAAACGCCAGAAACATTCTCTTACTCAAGCGCAGACTCCAGCTTCGACCCCGACCAAGAAGACAATGAAGAACACCCCTATTAACAGACGCACTGCGCAGACGCTCCAGAAAACCTCGAAAACCTCGAAGCGGAAACCAAACCCTCCAACACCAGCAACACCACAGCGCCGAAAGCAGACGGCCAAAAAGGCCTCTTCTCCGGCCTCGAAGGCCAAAAAGGCGACCAGCAACCCAAAGCAACAAACGCCAAAAAAGTCGCGGCCAACAACTCCAAGCCGCAGCTCCCAGAAATCGGCAGCCCGAAAATCCGCCTCCGGCTCGGGCCACGCGAAACCAGAGACTTCCCCATCCTTGGCAGCAACAGAACAGCGGGCTTCCCAGGCCAGTCCGGCAAGCAAGCTCAAAGACTCCGAATCGGGGCTCCGCTAGCTAACGGAAAACCGAACCCGAACTTCTCCAACTATGTAAACAGTAACTATTTCTTTCAGGGCAATCCCTCACAGGCGCAGGCGCAGGCTCAACAGCAGCAGCAACAATGGGCTCTTCTCGACACGATCGACTACAGGAGGGTACACCTGGCCACCGAGGCTGAGGTGCGGGTAGCCCTGGACCGGGTGCAACACTCGACATCAAACACGAAAACCAAAGAGCTACAAAGGTCCATCTTGCTTAGCAAACTCGGCGTGTTTACGGGACAAAGCGGGTCCTGACCAGATGATTTGCTCGACGGGAAGCTCGACGGGAAACATGACGAGACGAAGGCGGATATTCAGGTATTCAGGTATTCAGGACCTTGTTTAGACGCTTGGAAGCAGATTGGGAATCATGCAGCGGGCACGCGCCTTTGGCTTCCCTCCCACGGCGGAACAGCAAATATTAGACGGACGGCACACACACTAGCTACATACTTAGGCAATGGAAACATGCCAACGGGCCACATGATCCCCGTCCCCCATGCAGTTATCCTCTGCTGTCTCTGCTGTTGTCAAGTCACCGAGCCTCTGTCACGTGGGGAGACACAAACTTACACTGCAGGTAGCCGTCGATGAGCACGCTGACTCCGAGCACACAACACACACGGCGCACACATCCATGCACGCACCCTGGGCAAACTCCGGGGCGAATCAAACGAAGTGGGTGGCCTGAATGTTCCCGGAATGAAGAAGCTTGATAAAGAGCCGCCGACCGCCCCGTCCTTGTTGCCGAAGGTGCAGAGCAAACTGCTTGGGATCCCACTCCTCGACCGCGAACGCCGACTCCGACTCTGCGGCCAATATCACTTTGCAGGTCCTCTCGGCTAACTTGCATTCTAGTCGCGGCATCCCGCTTGCTGCTAGCTCTCTGCTGTCTTGTCTACTGTCCGTGGCCGTGTCCGTGTCCGCCGCCAATCAAGGGTGGAAGCCAATACGTCCTCCACACGCCTCCGAGTCCTTTTGCACCGTGTCCCTGGCGTTTTCTTGCCGCCGACCTTGACCATGGATCCCGTCTGTCGAACTGTCCTATTTAAGAAGACGGCGGCTCCAGCTGCTCCCGCTGCCTCGTTGACCTCTCCCCCATCTGCTTCCTCTTCTGCTTCACCTTCGTCCCGAGGCAGCTCCCCTGAACAAAATCCCCAAGCTTCACTCGTCATGCGTCAGAGCGAGAAGACACCTCCCAGTGGCTCCCGTCCTCGCGGGAGTTGGATCTATGAGGACTCCCAGCAGGGACCTCAGACGACTCCCGAGGGCAAACGGGGCGGCCACCAGCGCCAACAGGACCAGCAGCGTCAACAGGACCAACAGCGCCAACACAGCCAGCAGGCTGTCGCAGAGACAAGCCACCGGGCCTCCCTGTCCCCTAACTGGCGTGTCCCTCCGCCGGTCGGGGACTTTGCCGCCTGGGTTCCCGGCCCCTCCAACTACACGCTGAACAGCACTGCTAATACCAGAGGCGAGTCGGCCGAGAGCGGTGGCCTCGAAGGCTACGCCTATTGCCTTGACCGAGGCAATGGCCAGTATACCAGACTGGTTCCCGCCGACCTGCTGCCCCCTCTGAACGAGGTTCCTGCTCGTCAACCTGGGCCAGGAGGTATGGTGGTTCTGCCAACATTGCAGTCGGCTCCCCCTCAGGGAGTTGTTGAGATGAACCGACCCGTCACTGTCAAGGTACGTATTGCGTGGGAATCCCGTCATGAGCCAAAAAGCTGAGTGCTTAGGCTGGACCGACTCCATCGGGGTTGGCTTCTGATACCCTTCAGGTAACAGATCATGCTCCCTCGCCCTCTCATTGTTTCTTTTGCTACTGCACAGACGAGCTGACACCCGCCACAGGAACACATCGACAATATCGTCGCTACCGGGCCCGGCCACCGGAGGAGGGTCAAGATCTACTGCGACAAGTGGATTCACGACGGCCTGTGTGCTTTCACTCAGCAGGGCTGCCGGTACAAGCATGAGATGCCCTTTGACCAAGCCACGCAGCACTCGGTCGGACTCTTCCAGGGTCTCCCAACCTGGTGGAGAAAACGCCAGGCCGACATTCAGAAGCAGCGCCAACAGGAGGGACGTCAGCAACGCCCGCAGCAGGCTAGCGCATCGAGCTCCTTTGCTCGTCTCTCCATCTCAGTCCCGACGAACCAGGTCGGCATCGACCAGAACGGAGTTGCATTTATGAACCAAGCAGGAGGGCAGAATGAGAGCACTGCCAACTCGAAGTCTTGTGTGCCTCCGGAGCTTGATATGACCAGGCGACAAGGTATGTGATGACCATTTGGACTTCAGATAGTTGTTGATTGATGAGTTTTTAGATGTCCCTCGAACCCTTTCTGGCACGACTGCTGGATCTCCCTGGCCGAGTCCCGCCAACTCGTTCAACACTGGCGCCCAGTCGGCCGGCCTCGTCAACAGTACCAGGCGCAACACTTGGGCTCCTCGAAAGTAGTATACAGCGATTGTCCCTGATCGGCGATGGTATTATAGTGGATGACCCATTGAAGAAAGGTGGTTGGTTCACAAACTGGATGTGGAGTTTTTACTGAACTTGCTTGTATTGGAGTGATTGATGCCTTGGTATCTTTTCAGTTCGATCTCCGATTATTTTCAACGCAGATAAACAAAATCAGGGGTCGCGCACACTATAGGCGGCGCCCCCCCCCCCCCCAAAAAAAAATGGAAAGTGTTTTGCTTCATTTATTTTAAATCCATTCCAGAGTCCAGGTGGGTTGGCCGGTCCGGAAGGGCTGGACCTCGACACCTTCGCCCACAATGTTACTGCAGATGACTTCACTGCCCTTGGCTAGCCTTATCCTCTCACCAGACTTGTCCTCGACTCCGTAGAACTTGCGGCCGAAGCCGCTGAAGAAACCCTCTAGAAGCTCCTGGGTGACATCCTCTTCCTTGATCTCTCCCCGCTTGATGGCCTCTTCGAGGGCGGAGAGGACGATCTGAGTGGCATAGGGCTGAGTGAAGACACCAGCAGCAGTCTTGCCCTGCTTCTTGGCGCTGATATCATGCGGGGCAGAGTCGGTGCCGAGGAAGAACTTGCCCTTGCTGCCAACAACGGCCTGCAACAGAGCGGTGCGGTCCTCAGGGAGCTATCGGTTTGTCAGTCCAAGTTTCGTCTATCCGCCTCACCGTTGTTTGCAGTGACAAGTCACTTGAACAAACCCGCCCGGCGGTTACACATACCTTAGCTACGGGCTTGCAGTAGCAGAACTGGGGTATTACAGGTCAGTTGTTGACGCTGAAGCGAAGCAAACAGCCGAGACTCTGATTGAAGGATTGCTTACCACGTCCGACGCGGCATCATCAATCAGGAGGAAGAGATGGTGGGAGGTGATAGTGCCAACGACGGTGTCTCCGCAGGCATTGACAGCGTCCACGGCATCCTTCGTAGAGCAGTGTTCCAGAACGATCTTCAGCTTGGGGAACTTTCCGTGGAGATGCTTCAGCGTCGGCAGAAATCTGGACTCGGCGTTAAGAATAGTGACTCCCTGCTTGGGGTCGCTGGGGACCTCTCCGTGCAAATTAAGCACCAGACCCTCGGACTCCATGGCAGAGAAGACGTCGTCATAGTCGTCGTAACTAATGACGCCAGCGGCCGAGTTGGTGGTGACGCCAGCAGGATACGACTTGACGCCCACGATTCCTGCGCGCTTGGCTTCGCGGATGACTTCGGGGGTGATTGTCGGGTGCAGGTACAGAACGCTCAGGTAATTGATGGAGTTGTCGATGGCCTGCAGACGAGACTTGTAGTCGAGGGCCTGGGCAACGGTGGTAACGGGAGGGACCAGGTTGGGCATCACGTAGACGGTGTTGACGCCGCCTTGACGGATCGTCTTAGTGACGGCCTCGGCCATCTTGCCATCCCGAAGGTGGACGTGGAAGTCGGCCGCGGCGGAGAGTTCGAAGGGGCCAAGGGTCATGATGGCGGTGAAACAAGGTAAAAATATGAGAGAATATTCCAATTGATAGTGGGTCGAATGTCCGAGCAATTATGTGAAGCCAGCGGGTGAAAAGTGTACCAACAGGCTTACACTGAAGCTCTCGATGGTGGCAGAAATTTGAATCCCGCAGTCTTGGAGTTTTCAAGGTGAGCTGCAGGTGACCCCGCGGAATGGAGGGGCAGCTTGCTTATCTCGGTGAACTACGATAAGACTCCCCACGGCTCAACCTCGGCCGCTTGCGTCCTCCGTCACCACCCCACCTGCCTCCAGAGAGCTGCTGCTGCACGCGCGCTGACTGCCTGAGTTAACCGCCTGTACAACAAACGAAGCCATTCACTCGCTGACCTTGCCACATCACCCAACGCCGGGTGTCTCACCAACACAAGAAATACAGCGACCTTCTCACCTCAACAGCCTCGTCGTCTCCCCGGCTCGAGCATGATAAGCAGGTGATCTCTCGCGCCGATTCACCCTCCGCTTCCCCCGCCCTCTCGAACCACCGCCCTCGTCGAGCACCACGCGGACCCTCCGACGCGGAGAGGCGAACCCAAGAATGGATTCCTTCTGGTCGACCCTGGCGGCCTTCCCGATAGCTTCAGATTCTATTCGCACGAAGAAGCAGCTTGATGGCGCGCTGAGGGATCATGCTGTAGCTGTCAAGCAGCTCATGACGGCCCATCGCCAGGCCATCGCAGCCAATGTCAGCCAGATTCTCGCCGTACGCACCTTACCACCTTTCTACATTACTGTCGTTGTGCTAACGTTTTCTAGAAAATTAACCCTGCAGAAGATTCCATCGTGTTCCTCGGGGTCCTCTCTGTGGCCTTGGACCCCTCCCACCCCCCCGCTGGAATCAGCCGAAGCTCGGTTCTCGACGAAACACTCCGGTTTCTCCTCAATTTCAACGCCCAGAAAATCAGATATGCTGGTTTACCGTTCCGAAAGCTCCTGGAGAATGTCGCAACTGGCCAATTGTTCTCGGTATGTAACATACGACATAAAATACCACCACTTATCCTGAGGTGCTAACATATGAGTTCGTCTTAGCCTGTTGTCTCCATCGAGGTGCTAGCGACTGCGATGTTGCGAATCGACCCCAGCGGCAGTATGTTCACGTCCACACATCTGATGTTGGTAAAATACGCCTACGAGTCCTCTTGGATTGAACCGGCTCTCAAGGTTCTCGACTGCGACATAACCTTTTACCCAAATATGGCTGGTCAGCGAGGCGCAAAGCTACTCTGCGAACCCGGCATTGCTCCAGCCGCCTATATCTCAGTCGACACAGGGCTGACTGATTCTGTGAGAACCACAATGGTGCTGGAGTACAATCTCCTGTCCGGCCTGTGTTACATGGCAATACGAGACTGGACCAAGGCCTACCGAGCTTTGGAGCGGGTCATCACACATCCCTCCAGGGATAGAGGTGTGTCGAAAATAATGGATGAGGCATACAAGCGATGGGTGCTGGTGGGTCTCCTCAAAGACGGAAAGGAACCTACCCTACCGCCTTATACCTCCCATTCCGCCAAGACCACATACAACACTCTGGGGCTGCCGTACAAGAACGTCGCCAGCCTTTTTTCCACGCCCAATGCTGCACAACTAAAAGTGGAAGTGGAAGGGAACCGGCAGGTCTGGGAGGATGATGATAACCTGGCGCTCATGAACGAAGTCGTCGCCTCCTACCAAAAGTGGCAGATCATCAACCTCCGGGACATCTACAAGCAAATATCCATCTCCCAGTTGCGCCAGGTGACCCTGAGCGCCGAAACCGGTGAACCGTTGACGAGCGACCAAGCAACCACCAACCTTGTCCGCGAGATGATCGAGTCCAACCTGCTCAAGGGAGAATTACTCCAAGGCGATAGTGAAGAGGACAGCTACCTGAAGTTCCGCGACGACAGCGACTTAATGACGGAGACGGACTTTGCCCGCGAAATTGCCCAACGCCACCACAACATCGAGGCTTTAGGAACGCAGTATAAGGCAGCCAATGAGCGCCTAAGCAGCAGCAAGGAATACGTGAGACACATGGTCAGAGAGCAGAAGAGAGCCGACAAGGACGGCGCCGATCCAGGTATTGGCTTTGATTCTCAGATAGAAGACGAGGACCTGATGACTGGCATTATGGCGCATGGTTAGGCTTCTGCGTCGCCTAAGAACGAGGTTTCTCCCGTTGTCGTTACGAAACTTTCGACGACAGCGAATTTCTTCTAGTTACTTTGGCGTTGATTAACTAGAAGATATCAGGTGAGGACTGGCCAATGCCATCCACACGAATTATGGGAAATGAAGGAATGGCGCATCGTCAAGTCGCACCAAATTACTTACTACCTTGTGATCATACCATTCTGACCAAGACATTAATACCAAATTCTCTCATCAGCCCCTGATCACCAAGAAGATGACATGTAGCAAAGTGTTGAGAAGAAGTTGCTTTTGTAAGATATCTGCTTCTTACCAAGTTTCCTATTGGTAAAACGTGGTTAACCAGGGGCACAAGTTTGGAGCGACTTTCATCGTGTACTTCGTATCATCAAATGAAATAATCAGATGTTTCTTTGCAGATCGTTGCCTGATATTGCTTAGTTTTGGGGGTATAGTAGCAGAGTACATCGCGAAGCCAGTCGAAAGTCATGCCCGCGGCATCATGCTCGAGACGAGTTGATGCTCATAGATATACGGAACTGTGGTAAATTAGAAGAGGTGTCATTTGAGGCAAAAATAAATGGCAGGATCCGGTGGAATTTCTTTGGTCGGTAAGTTAAGTTATCGCCGATCACAACGTTGAGCAAGGATGACTCCAAGGCTAGTATAAACGGAATAGGTAGTATCCTTCCATACGGCTGCCTGGGCGTATGCTGATGTCATACTCTAACATACAATCCCTTTCCCGACATTCGAGAAGATATTGTTGTACCCAGGGCCCATCATAACCATCATCTTTCTTCATCACCCACTACTGTCATTATGGACCCCTTTTGGGCCATACCACCTGAGCTTCGTCTCAACATACTGCTTCATCTTGGCTCACCAAGTAACGCCAAACCGCTTTATCTCATCTCTCCCGCAATGTGCAAGCAATGGCGAGTTTCTAGATTGCACATTAGTCGAGGTTTCGTTACCTCACATCTACCAGGCGACCTCCTACACGATGCGCTGGCTCTTATCCAATTCCCCCGTCTAGGCGCCATCGGTAGCGACGATGCGGTTTTGGTGATGCGTCATCTCCAGCGCTGGGCGGCTCATCTGCTTCCGAACCCGTTCGTGGTTTGCGATGTCGAGATGACGGAGAGACTGGTGAGACTCTGTGATGTGCTGATCGCTTATATGGAGGACTATGTCGATAAAGCAACATCCCCGTTTCCGCCCCGCGTCTACCACAATCTCCCAGACGTTGAAAGTCAGTCTTCTGATCGCAGGGTTAAGTTTAAAAATCTGCACCCTTCCGAGAGACACCGTTTCATGAGGGCTTTCCTCGACTACGAGCTGCTGTGCAAAATACACCATCCTCGTCCCAATGGCGACTACGGTCAAACCGACAGCTCCACCTCCCAATGGCGGATATCTTGGGATTGGAAGACTCTCCACCATTACAGGAAACAAAGGCAAGAGCCCTGGATGCTCGAAACCCTGCGGTGCGTACATGGATACGTTTGCTCGCTGTATGGGGCCATGTTTGCGCGGTGTGCCGATGCTTGGGTACCAGAACATCACACCGATCTGGTATTTCCTGACAGCATGCTCTTCTGCCACGAGGCATATTCGAATGACCTGGACGTCATCTACAGAGTACACAAGTCTCTAGCGCCTACGCTCGCCATGTTCGGGTTTGATCTCGCGACGAGCCTGGTCGCGACGGTTTCGAGCGAGGGCACCGATCTTGAACGGCGCGCCAGGTGGTTCCGCGAGCTGGCCAGGATGATCGACATGCATGCGGGATGAGGCCCAGACGTGTCAATCGACAACGTTCGCGAACCCAAATGGGATCGCGGTCCACGGTTGTTCCAGATGCTGCGCTGGCGTATATTCGAGCCGAGGGTTTCGGGCATGGGATACATGGAACTACGAATACTGCAGATCTCTATATACGGGCAGCGCGCCTGCGTGTTTTTCGACAATGCGGAGCTCTATCCTCACGATCAGGACAGTACCGAGCAGAGTCCGTTGTCGCATTTCCCCAGCATACACGAGATCCAGGATCTTCAGGAGCAAACGCTGAACTGCTGTCTCAGCGTGAGTGCGGAGCGGACACAGCGTCGGTCGCGGTCGTGGCAGGAGGCGCGGCTCCCGTTGCACCTTTTGCGTAGTACGAGCTCGGAAGATGAGCCTGGTGTTGAGATTAGGTTGCCAGAGGAGCATCGTCTTCGGCATTTTTACTATGTCCTCAAGGCTTTGGCTGTACCGTTTTGGGAGCCTGGGTCCGAAAAGAAAGAAGTAGCGAGGCATGGCTTGGTTAGAAAAGCAGTCAACTGATTGATTATGACTGTCTGACGTGATAATGAAGCTGTATATGATGGGTTGTTCAGTTCATGTTCAGATGCCAGTGTATAACTTGTGAGACTAGTAACCCAATGATGAATCGACTCTTGCATCTTACACTCCAGCATAGTGCCTGATCCTTTAGAGCATTTCATAACACAAGTAAGCAAGAGAATCACGACCGGAAAACTATGCTCGAAGCTATTCCTCTTCCGATTTCTCTACAACAGTCGGTCTTGGTTTATTCCAATGATCGATCCATGAAATGGACCTGATCGCCTCCTGGGTTGAGAGTCGCTTGTCCGGCTCATGCTCCATCAGCCCCCTCATCAGATGCAAGAGGCACCTCAATGCTTGGTAGTCATATTCTCTGTGCTCGTTTTTCTCATAGCTCTCGTCTTTCTCGGCATACGCAATGATAGCCTCCCGACGAGGCTCAAAGTTCTCCACGAGACTTTCAGCTTTCGGACTTGTGGCATATTGGAAGTCTTCGGCTGATAGAAAGATGAGTCTACTTCTGTACCAATGACGCTGGCTAATGCACTTACCGAAATATTGCTCTTCCGGGTCTGCCTTCAGAATCTCTTCAAGTTTTGTAATCCAACCCAGAGGCAGCGGCCCCCGTGCATTGATCATGGCCTGAATGTGCTCTTGGTCAGTGTGACCGAATTGGATTGGGGATCTCTGGTAAAACAGATAGCTAATCTGAATAGGGTCCCCCCTCAGAGAGTTAGAACACAAGTACGTACAAGAGCGAGGATGAGAACAAGGGACAATGCACTTACCACACAGCCTGCTCTCCACAGATCGTGCCGGTAGTCAAAAGACTTGACGAAGAATGCTTCTGGTGATCTCAGATGCCAAGGCTGGGAGAATTTGTGGCGTGTTTCATTGGCTGGAAACGACTCCCCGAAATCTATGAGACAGATGTCATCATAGGGGGAATCATACCACAACGGCCACTTTACTGTATCTACTAATTGCCGAGGAAGATGAGAGGATCGCGGCTCCTCGCCGTCGTATTCTGCCACCTTAGGCTCGCCACCCATAACTTCCCAGAGCTCTTCTTCATTCCCGATTGCAGTGTTGCAAGTAAAAGCCAGATTAGAAGGGGAAATGTCTGGGTTTGTCGGCAACAATGTTAGCAATCGACTTGAACTAAAAGGAAATAAATAAAAATAAGAGGAAAGGAAATATGAGCTACTACCTCCATGGACAATTCCAGCCTGATGGATAAAATCAACGGCTTCTAGAACTTGCTTGGATGCCCTGAGAATTGTGTCAGGCCGTAGTATCTCCTGATTGTAGTAGGCGTTAATGCAGGTGAGGACCGTTGCAAGTGTGGGTCCTAGTAGCTCTGTGACTATGCAAGTATGCGTGCCATTTGGCCCAGTATGATGGAAGAAATTCAGGAGACTGGAAAAACACCACGAAGTGTCCGGGCGGGTATCAGTGTAGTGTTGCTACAGGCGCAGAAGAGCTTTGATTTCTGGGTCATCGTCTAGTTGATCTGTGGAGTAGCTAGCCCGCTTGATCTTGATGGAAACCCAGCGCCTAAGAAAAGCAGAATTAAACATGGCCTTACACAAAGGAGTGGAAGAACGAAAAAAGGAAAACCAACTCTTCGTGGCTGTCTCGTGCTAGCCAGACAATTGAAAAGCCGCCGTGACCAAGCTTGTGACGGATTGTATATCTCCCGTCGCAAAGTGTATCACCTAACACCGCGGGATGAAAGCCTCCTGGTTCATAAAGATCAAGTGGCTCATGTGGGAGTACGTCGACAATCCTACTATACTTGTCTTCCCCGGTATCACCACGCGAGAGATATCGTTCCTGGCCTTTATGACTATGTGTTCCGTCATCTGATTGCGTGGTTTCGGATGCTGACGACTCGGTGCTTCGGCTCTGGAGTGATGGCGATTCAACGGGTTGGGCTGGAGGCGACATGGTGGAAAATGGAAGTGCGGGAGTTGGAAAGGAACGTGAGACGTGCAGGGAGAAAGGGGAAATAAAATGGAAGAAGAAGATGATGAAGAAAATGACCTGTTGGTACGCGGCAGTGAGAGGGGCAGGCGGTTGGTTATGGCTGTTGGTTATGGCTGTTGGGCGGAACGGTGCCGGTGCCTAAAACAGTGGAGACTGCACGGCGTCTAAGTGGAAACGGACGAACCGAGGCCGGGAGGGGAGTTCTCGGAGGTGGGTTAAGGGTCCGGCGGCAGGATATGTTGAAGAGCCTCCGCTTCGTTTTCAGTCTAAGGAAGAGCGGAGAGGATCCCGTATTTTTTAAGAGTATGTACCAGCAGCAGAGGGGAGAGCGTAGGTATCATCGCCGCAGGACAGAGAGGCTCAGTTTCATCAGAGAACACAGGAACGAGGTAAGTATCTTTCAACGAGGCCAATAAGTCTCGGATATTATGTTATATTCAACGTGTAATGCAAACAACTCCATGTCTTCATGCAGGGTGGTTCTGATCTACACCCTCATTCTATCCATTGCCAATGTCTATCCCAGAAAACACACCGCTATCGCGCAACATCCAAACATGTCTTTTATACAAAACCAGAATCCAATTTAGAGCATCAGACAGACCGACAGCATAGCCGACATCAAAGCAGCCAAGGATCCAAACTGTGCCTGTTGCGGAGCGGCACTGGTGGTGCCACAGCAGTTGCTGCGGTTATACGTGACGTTGTTCATCTCCGCCGCCACCTCGAAGACGGACCCTGGGAAGCCGCCGTAGTTGTAGTAGTCCACGTTGAGGAAGTTGGGCGCGCGGCCCCATTTGGTCCGGCACTGCGCGGCCGACACGCCGAGGCTGCCGTAGCCCGTGACGTTGTTGGTCTCGTTGAGCAGCGACACGGCGGGCACCAGCAGCTCGGTGCCGAAAACGTTGAATTCGGCGTTGAGGTTATGGTTGAGGTAGTACAGACGGTCCTTCGTGGCCTTGGTGCTCAGGTCCGGGGGGCGTTGCACGGTGCAAGGGAACGTGCGGTCGATAGGGTCAAAGGGCGTCTCCCACATCTGCGAGAACTCGTCTAGCAGCCAGGGGTACTTCTTCTGGTCGGCCTCGTAGTCGAGGAACATGACGACGCGCTTGCCGCGGATAATCATGTCCTCGAGCGTCGGCCAGTCGTCCAGCGACATGGGGAGATAGGGCGCGTGGTAGACGTACTTGAGAATGCCGGTCTTCTCAATGAAGGGGACGTAGAGGGAAGGCTGCGAGTAGTTGCCATTGCCGAGGAGGATACTGACGACATCGTAGGGGTGGCTGTCAACCCACTGCCTCACCGTGGTGAGCCAGTCGGTGATGGGCCCAGCGTCCAGCAGGTCGCACGACGTGTGGCAAAAGTGAGGCACGGATGCGTTGGCGGGCCATTGGATCTGGGCCTGGAGCATCCGCACGCCGTCGTTGAGCTGGGTCCTGACGTCGAGTTCCTGGTTGGACCCGGAGTTGCCTGGTCGCACAAAGGGCGAGTTGTGGCAGGCGACGTTGGTGATGTTGCTGTACTTGCGGGTGCAGAACTCGACGTGCCCGTTGCAAGGTTGCGTGTTTGTGGGCTCGGCGGGCCCCGTCTCGGTGCCCGTCTCGGTGAGGTTGGTGGCGGTTGTGATGGTGGAGGAGGAGAGGATGCCGGTGAAGGTGCTGGTGAGCGAGTCTGTCTCGGTCTCACTGGCCTCCTTGAGGGTGATTTTGGACGTGTAGGTGGCATACGTGCCTGTGGGCACTCCGGTCTGAACAACGTTGCCTCCCGTCCGCGTGCCGGCGACGAAGGTGATGTCCGAGGTGTCGGACAGCTTCACGGACTGGGCAACGGCATGGCGAGAGCCCAGGGCGACCAGGGCGGCCACGGTTGTGTGACGGAGCTTCATACTAGACGAGAAGCCAACTGTGGCACCGTCAAGGAAAACCTCCGAGGTGGTGCTGTGAGACGCAGCCACACAGATTCGCGGGTGATGAGGCAGCTACGCGATGCTGTGAGACGATGGAGCGGTGTTGCGATGGGCAGGTAGTCTAAATATCCATGCAATGTCGTTGGCTGCTATGGCAGGTTCCACCAGGAGGTTAGGTTGAGGTGACTTTGACTGAAATACCACCAGTTCAAGGTTCACCAAAACTGGAGTCGGAATCAGGATAAGAAAAAAAGAAACCCTGATGACTCAAGCCCAAGCCAAAGAGAAAATAAAGAATAAGAAATAAAGGAACAACAGCGACAGTCCGTGGCCCCCACGATCCCTGCAGGAGAGATTCCAGATGAATACCAGGAGTCTCGGCAGAAGCGATGTGCAACGAAAATCACCAGGGGGGGAGGGGAGGCGAGGAGAGCAGAAGTGGACTCGGTGGAGCAGAAAGATTTCGACCGCCAAGCTCAAGGGCGCTATCCGTCATAGACGAGAAGATCAGGCCCAATTTTCCCCAGAAGTAAAAGGAGAGAGAGAGAGAGAGAGAGAGAGAGAGAGAGAGAGAGAGAGAGAGAGAGAGAGAGGTGTGGAAGAAGTGAAAGAAAAAAAAAGATAAGTCTTAGAATCTTGGTGGTGGGCAAGCCGCTATGACATAATGAAGCTGTCGAGAACAAGGAGAACGACTAAGACGTGCTAGTTACAGCCGAAACTTGCAAAGGGCATTCGTCGTGGCCATTCATCATTCTTTGAGGCGCCGGTCCGTCGTATTGTCTAGTTACAGCAGCCGCTTGGGCTTGGCGGTGCATGCATGCATTGCTCCATCAACGCCCGATTTGTGATTTATGGGGGTGCAACGCGTCATCGCATTGGCCGCAGCAGCTGTACAGGGCGGCACCAAGTGGCCGAGTTCGGTTCGACGGCAGTAGTATTCGTACTGGTGCAGACGGCAGACGCGAGGTGCAGCTGCGGTTCGCGCTTCCATGCTCATCTGAGAGACGAGTGACGGGCGAATCGAGACGAATCGAGACGAACCGCAGCCGCAAGAGCCGTACGAGGTGGTATCATGTCAGGCGGCTGCAGGAGGCAACCAGCTAGGTTAGGTACTGTACATACATAGAAATAGCTAGCCTGGTGAGCAGCCACGAGATAAAAACAGTTCAAAGGCATCGGCCGAGGTTTGGGCCGGCCTCTCTGATCGTGGCCTCTGGACAATGAACACCCAAACGGATGGATGACAGGCGGTGCGGTGGACGAGAGAGCCCCAGGGCACCAAGCGCTGTGGCTCGCGCTGAACATCCCCCCGGGGCCCCCTGGGAACCCAAAGCCAAGGCGCTGAGTGAGCCGAGAGCCGCCCAGACGCTGGGCGCCAGCCAGGCCGGTTGGCTGTGGCGCATTCACCGGCCGACGGCACCTCGCCTGAGTCGGGCTGGACCACTTGCCTGCACCTTGAGTGCAGGGGCCTGGCTCCACTAGACTGGCTCCGCTGGCCTGTCGGGACTGAACGAACTGACTGCAAATGGAGCCTGCAGGGCCCCCCCAATCCCACTGTTTTAGCACCCTCCCGGCGGCAGCTGGGGTGACCCCCGCCGCCGGGATGAAAATCCTTGGAATTGGGATTCTCAAGGGCCAATGTCTTTGGACATGTCATGACGAAATCGGCAGCCGCCCTTGTTGCGATCTTTTTTGGAAACAAAGCTTGCTCGGGAGGTGACTGATCCATCATCCCCAACTCTGCTTCTGTGGCCTCGTCCACTGACCCGACGCTCGTTAAGGTATCTAAGGTATCTATCTATCTACCTGGAAGGACACCAACAAGAAGAGCGAAAACGCCCGGGGCGTCCACTGTCAACTTCGCTTCACTTCACTTCACTTCACTTCACTTCACTTCACTTCACTTCACTTCACTTCACTCAACAACCCTTTGCCATGGCCCCCCCAAACGCGCGGCGCAACACCGCCATCGCCGCCAGCGTCTTCTACTTCATCACCATCCCCTTCCTCATCCTCGTCATCATCGGCAACACGTACAACAACAAAGTCCTCACCGACATCTACTTCTTCTCGCTCGACGTCTCCCAGGTCATCCCCATCTCCGTCGACAACTCCAACCTGCTCAACTCGGTCGCGCGAAGCCTGGGCCTGCACGACTTCTACCAGGTCGGCATCTGGAACTTTTGCGAGGGCTATAACGATGAGTGCGTCTACTTCAACACCAATCCAAGAAACCAACCCGCTAACCTGTTCTCCTTCTAGGGGCGTCACCCATTGCTCGCATCCCGAGCAGTTCTACTGGTTCAACCCCGTCGAGGTCCTCGTCAGCGAGCTCCTCGCCGGCGCCCAGATCGCCCTGCCCTCCGAGGCCATCACCGTCCTGACCATCCTCCGCATCGGGTCCCAGATCATGTACGGCTGCTTCATGGCCGGCATCTGCATCAACGTCGTCCTGGTCCTCATGAGCCCGCTCGTCGTCCGCACCCGCTGGTGGAGCCTCGCCCTGTCCTTCCTCGCCTTCGTCGCCGCCGTCGTTGTCACCCTCGCCGCCGTCATCGCGACCGTCATCAGCTTCGCCGCTAAGATCGCCCTCACCAAGCAGGACCAGCTCAACATCAAGGCCAACATCGGCGTCAAGATGTTCGTCTTCATGTGGATCGCCGCCATCGCCACCGACATCGCCTTCCTGCTGCACGCCGCCATGGGCTGCTGCTGTAGGCCCGACCGACGACAGGTTGATTCCTCCGGCGCCGCCGTGCCCGTGTCCGAGAAGCGCCACACCATTGCGCTGCCCGCCTTTGTCCGCCGGAGGAGAGGCCAGGGAACCTCCGAATAGAGCTGTTTCGAAATACCTTAGAACTGGTGCTGGGCTTGGAAACTCCCAGCGAGGTCGGCGCAATGGGCTTGGGGACTTTGGAATGGGATAATACACGGGAATAGACGCATGCCCCTTTGACTTAGACCGTTGGAAAGCATCGGGAGCGACAGCCGGACGCATAATCATGTCCAGCGGACTGGACACTGAGTGCTCATGCCACTTAGACATATTACACATGATTGCTCACTACGCATCATAGATTCATAGATGGGTCCCAACATCGGGAAAGAAAATGCAAGATAATCATAGTTCAATAACAATAACAATACATGGAGTTTTCCTTTGTCAAACTGCATTTTCTATCCATCCATGCATAGCTTTGTAAAGGTCGTCCAATATGTTTTATCCGCCACAAAAGCCTTAGAACCCAAGTATAAAGCGGTCTGAACAAAGACCTCCAAGTCCCAGCTCCTTTATCATAGTCAAAGACCAAAACTAAAACCACTTGGTCCAGTCGTCCTCGTCTTTGTTCTCGCTCTTCTCTTTGTCATCGCCCTTCTTCCCCTTGTCGACAGTCTCCCCCTTGCTTGCAGTCTTCTCCTTGCCCACAGCCTTCACCTTCCGGGCATCCGCGTTGCTGCCACCCGTAACCTTCCCTCCGAGGTCGCCGCACTTCCGAGCCACCATACAATGGTTCAGGGCCACGACGAAGCTGCTCAGCTCGGTCCGCTGGATGTTATCCGTGGCCAGCCAGTTCGGGTACGTGTGGTCGGTGACCGCATCCCACAGCTCGCTGTACATCCACCCGTACGTCACGATGGCCATGTCCCGGATCGACTTTGTGGGCAAGGCGGCGTCGTCGGACGACTGCGTGCGTAGCCAGTCCGAGTGGAAGATCTTGGAGTCGCGGCTGGGCCGGTTGAGCCGCAGGTGCTCCAGCTGGTCCAGCACCATCTTCTCCGCCCTGTTCTTGTTGGACCACCGCTGGATGGTCGGGAAGTTCTTGTGCGTCACGAAGCCTCGCGCGCCGCCGGGGAAGTCCTTCTTCTTGCCCCAGCTGTCGTCGACGCGGATGAGGGTTGCCGACGTGCCGTTGCCGATGAGGCGCTCCAGGGGCCACTTGGTGATGTCCTCGTTGTCGGGGACCACTGTGCCGTTGATGTTCTCCATGAGGGCCTTGTACAGGGCCTTGCGGTCCTTGTCCCGAAACTTCTTGTACCCGTACTCGATTCGCCCGGTCTCGTCGGCAGGGATGTCGATGATGATGAGCTCGCCGGGGAACGCCTTGTGGAACTCGGCGACTGCGTTGGTTATATCCCAGATCGTCTCTCCCAGCATGCCGTTCCACGCGCCGGCGATCATGCTTCCGTGAGCGGCACGGAACGTATTCGCGTACACGAAAGGGCGGACATCCAGAACCCGGACACCCTCCTCCTCAAGCTGCTTTCGGACCAGCTTCTTCTGGCAGAGCGTGTTAGCGGGCACCACGAACCCGATCCCCCGCTTGCTGACGGACAAGCCGGCGTGGTGGGAGCGCGGCATGACGATCTCTCTGAGCGGAAGATGACCGATCTCCGGGAGCAACGTCTTCATCCAGGCGATGGGGGGCTTCGTGGACACAAAATTGCCCTCCTTGCCGGCGAGGATGAAGTTGGAACCGCCAGGGTGCTTGGTGTAGCCGAGGTCGAACTCGCTCTTCTTCCCATTGTTGATGGTCTCCAGGTCCTCCAAGAACCGGACGAAGACGTGATGCTTCTTGCCTGAGCGTCTCTCGACCATGAAGGACATGGGCTTCTCCGTGCCCTCGAGGTGGTAGACGACCTCGGCGGATGAGTCCCACAGGTTGTTCCCGTTCATCCGATAGGTGACGATGCGGCGCGACTGTCCCGGCTCGATATACAAGGGCCAGTCCTTCTCCCACTTGGACATCTGATACGAGTGAATGTAGCCCCTGCGCCAGCGGTACGGCGTGGCATTGATGAGGGTGATGACGGTGGTGTATTCGTTGACGTACCACGTCTCCTCGTTCCTGAGGGTACGCTTGCTCACTCCGTTGTGTGTCTTGCCTTTCTGGTCGTGTTTGCTCTTGTTGGGGACGGGCTCTTCGTCTGACACGAAATCGTCGTCGAAGTCGCCCCAAGGAATGTCAAGTTCGTCCTCGATAGCCGTGGGCTCTGCTTCCGCGAGCTCCTTTTTCGTAGCTGTGGTCTTTTGATGCTTTGGAGATTCGGTCTTGTCGGTTGCATGCTCTTTCTTAGCAGTCGTGGTCTTCTTCGGCTTTGAGGTTTCGGTCTTGTCGGCTGTCGTGCTTTTCCTCGTGGTTGCTGTCTTCCGCGGCTTTGAGACTTCTGTCTTGTCGGATGCCAGACTTTTCTTCGTAGTCGTAGTCTTTAGTGGCTTTGGGGTTTCGATCCTGTCAGTTGCTGGAATATCCTTCGTAGTTGTGGTCTTTTGTCGGTTTGGGGCCTTCATCGTGGCATTTGGCTCCAAGGCGTCTTTCACGGGAACCAAAACTACCTTGGGCTTCGAGGGCTTCTTCTCGCCCTTGGGTCTTTTCTCGAAGACCCTGGAACCAAAACCAACCTCTGATTCGGGAACCCGATTGGGCTCATACTTGCCAACCGTAAACTTCCCCTTCGGTTTGGGTTCAGCCGTTCTACCATAAACCTTTGTTGGGTTGTCAATGGCAGGGATTTTGGGACCGATAAGGTAGTCAAAGCTCTCAGGGTGTTGTGTGTCGACACCCGGCTCGTCAAAGAAGGGCCTGGGGACCATGAGGTCTTCCGAGTCCCCGGTCACCCTGTTGTCCGTGACCTTGGTGGTAACGTCTGAAGGCGAGCGAGCATAGACTGGATACGCGAGTTGCTTGATCGTCTTGATGAGCTCATCATGGCGGGATGCATCATCCTTGTTGTAAGGGCTATTGGCAACCATGGTATGTGTTGCCGAAGCTGACAAGGCGGCCGTGTTCGTACCCAGAGGCGTGTTGGGTAAGATTGGAAGGCCATCGATAAGGCCTGCCAGAGAAAGGACCAAGACAGGGACGGTGAGTCTCAGAGAGACCGCGTTGGTGGTGGTATGAGACAACATGACGATGATACCTGGGGAGGATGTTATATGTGTTGTGTTGGAAGAGAAATAAGAGGTGAATGTTGATGTTGGTGTTGGTGTTGAACGATTAGAAGAATCGAATATTTAGCTGGAGTCTCTAGTGTGCAATACCTCAGAATGAGAACGAATAGAGAAGATTATGGGTCAGCTTTTGAGAATGGGCGGGAATGCCATTTTATAGGAATGATTTAGACCTTTCTCCGAAGCGGAGCGGCAGGAATCTCCGGAATCTACGAGCCATCATCAAGGTGAATTGAAGGTTTGCCAAACTCGTGTGCTTAAACATGAAGAAAAGACATGAGGGTTGAGCGATATTCTCTACACAAGGACGGAAAAACCATGAAAGTATCTACAAGTGTCTGCCGAAGTCTTCAACCCTTTAGGATGATGTGAATCGCCTTGATGGTCTCAAACCTTCCTACGTAAAGACCATAAACAGTCCATGGAGACAGAAAAACGGCCACAAAGTTAGTTACCATTTTTCCCCCGGTTGAAGGCAGATGCATTAGGTTTGACGTCCGTACGCACCTGGTGAGGTCTGAGATGGCAATATCCTAGCATCATGATACTCGCCTCGGAGTCACCGTTGCCCTGCTGGTCAGGGCACGTGGACTTGCGGTAGCTGAGTCTGACTTGAGCATACCACGTAGCTATGAGCCGAGTTTCTTCAATCCAATGAAACCACCCAGCATTAATAAGATTGTAAGTGACTTCACCTTTATATATTCGCTTCTTTAGCTTATAGTCTGAGCATCGGCTCGTCATCATCCTGCCCGGCTCCTCATCATACATTTAAGATATGCCACCCAATTCATCAACTCGCCCTCATCACTCTGGTTTACGGCATCTCCGAAGGAACGTCACAGCAACCCTATTTTAACAAATGGGCTAGTAAAGTCTGCTTTATTCCAATCTAGAAATCTCATCCCCCTAGTTCTCCAAACTACCCGCCGACGACAGCAGCTCCTCAACATTAAACCGAAAAATAAGGACACTTCCCAGTCCAGATCCAATCACAATCGTTAACTCAGAGACCTCCAGGCAAATGCTGTTCTTAAATCGGAACTTTGGCGGTATCCAGGAGAATTTGGTGTCATTCCACATCACCCAGGACCCGTCACTGCTAACTCCATAGCCCGATCTGCGGTGAAGGCTGTCAAAGATAACATCGCCTTCCATCGAGAGAGGCTTGTTGCTAGAGATCTGCCCAAAATTGGTAAGGAAGTGCTCCCCATCAGCATCGAACTCGACACGACGGAGTAGACCCAAGAGTGATATCTCGAATGTGTTGGCCAGTCACGATATCCCATATCTTTACCTCTGCACGGCCGACCAAGCCCAAATAGTTAGAATCGCGAGAGAAAACAACACCGGGTAAGAAAACTCCAGCATGGCTACACTCCAAATTTGTTTCCCCTGTTTCTATGCGCACCACTCGAAGCCAACGTTCAGTCGAACCAACTGAAGCCTCCGACTTCAAAACTATCAATTTCGAGTCTGGGGAAAAGCACCAAATACGGATGCTCTCACGCGGAGCCTCAAGTCTGTACTCCTGTCTGCAAGTTTCAAGACTCCAAATGCACAAATCTCAATGCGCATCCTTAGGATCATCCGAAGAGTACAAAGCCGCCACGAGCGCAGAGTCGGGAGAGAACATTTCATCCCGAATGAACCCAGCTCCCTTGATGTCACACTTGCAGTGGACTGTTTCTGCCTTCAAAATACACAGAATATTACGCTCGAGGGTTGTGGAGATATAACGCCCGTCAGGGGAGATGAAACGCCCATCCCCAAGCAACCCAAATCGTCGAACCCATGACCTAAACGAAACCTGTGAACGAGCTGGCCTGTGTCCACCCGCCAAAGCAAGAAATTCTGAGTGGAGGTTGCGAAGATGAACTTCGGGTCCAATCAAAACCCAAGTCTTCTTAATATCGCATCGTGGTGTTGGAGGTGGCGAATGCAGTTGCCCGTGTCCGTCTCCCAGAGTTGCACGATTCCAGTCTCAAATTTCGAAGGAGCAAGACTGCAGTCTGGTGATACGACCACCAACTCAATACGGTAATGGCTTTCCTCAGACTGTGGAGCACTTTCGTCAGAGTCTGCTTGCCAGATGCGAATGGTTCTGTCCTTTGATGCTGACGCGATCAGGGCCATGTTCGGGGATAAGGCCATTGCGTTCACCGTTCCAGAGTGACCTTTGAAGACACGAAGACATTCGCCAGTATCGACTTTCCAGATTCTGACTGTTCCACCATAGGAAACCGACCCTAGAACCGTGTGATCTGGCGAAAACTCGATTCCATTGACAGATTCACGGAACTCAATTGCTTGTACCTCCTCGTGGGTGTCTATCATCTGGAATTCGGATTCCGGTGCTATAGTTGGAACTTGCTACCATATATGAAGAGTCCCCAACGAACGTAAACGCCATGCTGTCAGGTAACAGAACTCGAGGAAACTCGGCATTTCCGTCGGATTCGCGGACGCAATAGCCAGTATCAACCCTCCATAAGGCGTAATCATGGGCCCAACTTGTTACTGCAGTAAGCATCTTAGAGTTGGACGAGAACCTCAACGAGGCACACTTCCGATCACCGCAAGTTGTGTTATGTGTGAACACGAATTCGCCGGCTTCGATCTCAAATATGAAGTCGAAGGTACCCAGACGTACAACCCGTAGGGTTTGTCGCTGGGATATCAACGCCAGTAGTTTCGAAACGGGTGAAAACTGAAAGGCCCGCCCTTCTTCTTCTGGGAGTATCTGAGAGTTCCTCATAGGTTCGTATGTATCTCCTCTCCAAATTTGCAGATGTCCGTCATCGTAGACTGAAGCTAGTAGCGTCGAGTCAGGGGAGAATTTGACATGCTGTACACGAGCTTGATAGCCCTCAAGTTCTTAGATGCATTTGCCTGTGTTTATCCGCCAGATTCAAATAGTTTTATCACTAGAGGCAGAGGCGATAAGCGAAGAGTCGGCCGAAAATGATACGGCGTTCACACTGTCTCGATGACCCTCCAGAGCTTGTTGGCATTGGTCCGGCCACCAATGGCAGGGGACTACTTTTTTGTCGGCGTCAACACCCACCCACTTCAGCCGAGTAACTTGGATGGCTAGCTCAGTTAACTGGCGATGGTGGCTCTGTGAATGAGGAGAAAAATGAAGTCGTCGGGGTTCTTGCTGAGATGTATGCCACCGATCAAGAAACAGGCCTGAGCACGGCCTCCGCTTGCCAGATTGTTGATGCATCGTGTCAAAGATCATTTCGAGGGTGAGACGCCCACCAAGTACAAGACCTTGACTGTAGTCCGAGCAATAAGACGGCGGAGGCAGTGATTAATGCTGGGATTTGACATATAGGTTAACATCTGGATGAATACTACTCGAGACGTGTGATTGTGAACTAAAGAAGCCATCTCAATACCCCCATGACACCTATTAAATGGTGGTCGCTGATGGTCTTAGGCACCCAGCACCCTTCCTTACCCCAACTGCCCCTGACGCCGGCCTTGTCGCGGTTCTCGCGGTAGTATAGTCTAAATCCGACATTGGAGGCGGTTGGGAGCCCGCAGTGTATCATTACATTACCAAATAGAGTCCATCGACAACGTTAAATTGTGCAAGAATGACAAGACAAACAATAATGGATGGACCCGCCAATGAGTGGTTGCACAAATACACTCCATCATAGCAACTATCGATTCTGTTGTTTCAGTCGTATGCGGGCAGCCCACCGTT
Organism: Neonectria magnoliae; assembly: GCA_037954305.1. NCBI lineage: Eukaryota > Fungi > Ascomycota > Sordariomycetes > Hypocreales > Nectriaceae > Neonectria > Neonectria magnoliae. The sequence goes on along the minus strand of JAZAVK010000048.1, from coordinate 227,118 downwards.
GAAACCCTATTTAGAAAATGTCCAGTCATGCTCCCTGTCATTTGCGTCCGTCCGAGTGCCCGCGCAACTTTCGGGCGGCTGTTGGCATCATGTTTAACAATATGAAAGTAAGCATGCCGCTCTCTGTCTGACGGGTTAAGCCGGATGGTGATCTGGGCCCTATTATTAGACGCTGGCATCGAATAAATGGCGTAACTGGTGGCGCATCGCGGCTGTCTGCCCGTGATCGGATACAGCAAGGTCGGCAGGGTCGGGTGCCGTCTGGACGCAGTCAAAGCAGTCCTTGACACCCTCACGCGACCAGAAAGAGCGGTCTTATCCTGGACCCTGCAAGTCTAAATGCGTCCAGCTGTGCGAGAATGCATCGCCATTGGACGCGGTGCACCAACGGCCCCAAATGGTGTAGGGCTGTCCCGGAACGATGACCTGCCGCCGGATGTCCTCCATTCTTGGGTTTTTACAGTTTGCCATCGATTCATGGAGCTTATTCGCACCTCCCCCCCCCCTCTTTATTGGATTCAGCGCTCTTCCACCTCACGGCGGTGAGCGTTAGGCCAGAGGAACTCTACATTGTCTGTCACCAGTGGCCATCTCCCGTCTGGTTACTGGCCATTGTTGCCTACCTACTGCCGTCCCATCGTCAAAGTAACACTCCTCGTCCAGCTCGACTAGCGCGCCCAAACGCCAGCGGACAAGACAGCGCCCCCCTTGACCACCGACCATCGGCACTCGCTATCTGGGACTGTGGGGGCTGTGACGCCCTGAGGACACTAATCAAGTGCCCAAACCGAGGCGTCCCTGAGTGAGACGGATGTTTCTTTTTTTTGTACGTATTCGATGGGCGGCCGCTCGCTGACTGCCGGTTGGTGGTCTAGCCGCCAGGTTGGACATGCAGCACTTACGTCCACCGAGTCCGCGGAAAGCTCGTAGAGTGAATCCGCACGGAATAGATCCATCGTTTCAACTTTGTCAGTGGAGACAACGCGTGTCCCTGGCCGCCAGCCCTACCACCCGTTGGACGGCCACTCAGACGTCTGCGAAAGGTCGCTCGCTGGCTGGTGGGCTGGTTGGCTGGGACGGGACCTCCAGACCCCTAGGGGGCGCGGCGCGCTATCGGCAAGCCCCTCAGACCTCCTGGAGGCCTAGATCCCGTCGATAGTCCGTCCCCCCGCTGGCTGGCACACAAGGCGCTCAATGCGCGCCGTCGTTGGGAGCACCGTGACAATGGATGGACAGGGCGGCAGCCAGATGCAGTCCATCCCAACGGCTTGGAAAAGGGGAGCCTGCACGAAGTAAGCCCTAGCAGACTGACCGCGCGAATGCACCTCAGTAGTAGAGCCTCCAGCTAGACAATCACCCTCCATCCTGAGGTACGCAGGTGAACAGACCCTCAGCTGCCCTCAGCTACCTGGCTGCCCCCAGAAAATGGATGGAGGGCCGCCCTACGAATATATGGAGCCTAGGTACGCAGTCAAGCCTGGCTAATAAGGAAACAAGCGCCCTCCGGCTGGCAGGGCTGGATGGGGAAATTCCTGGATCTGTTCCAGCTGGAGCTCTCCATCTTGCGCTCTTCCACGCCAACCTCTGCCAACCTCCACCAACTTTAGTCCCTCGTCTCCTTCTGTCTCTCGCTCGCTCGCCCGCCCCGTCGTTCGTTTCTCCTTCACTCCTGCACAATTCCGTTCCTGCATTGCCTGTCTGTTTGTTTGTTTGTACGACCCTGCTCGCGATCGCTTCACGATCCGTTCGCTCGCTTCATCCTTCGCTACCTGGATCCTTCGCCTACGCCCTGCGCTGCCCCGCCCTCACCAACGAACATTCGCGTCCAGCCCCCGCGGAACCGCTGCCTAGGCTCGAATTCGCCATGATCCATAGCTTGCGACATGGCCTTCCATAATAACTCGGGCGGACAGCCCTACGAAACCTATGAGCCCTATGAGCCCTATCGAACTGTCGTCAATCCTCCACAGCCTACACGACAGCCTCTACCAGACCAGCCACTCCACCATCGCGTTTCTGCCATGACAGTTTATGGCGACTCGCACGACAGCCCTTATGATCCTTCGGGCGGCCGCCCTCCTCTCCATGGCCGCGAATCCATGATCTCTCTCGATTCCTATGCTGGATCTGGTAGCCCACCGGAGCCCGAATATGGTGACAATGATTACCATCCTGGCGGCTCGTGGTCTGGCTCCTTCGCCTACTCTAATGGAGCTGGAGCATCCTACACGCCCGTGTCAGTATCCGGCGGCCCACCCTCGAGGCGCCCTTCCAGAGGAGGTCGCGTTCCCAGCTTCACGGCGCACGACACCATTGACGAGGAGGAATATGACCTCTCGCTTCTCCAGACCGCCGCTCCAATGGGAAAGTCATCGGAATATGCGCCCATTATTGAAGAGGAAGAGGACGATTTCGTGCCCGGGTTTGACGTAACGGCATCGCTGGGCCCCACCACCGCTCAAGACGAGGACTTCATCAGGAAGCTGGAGGAAGAAGAAGCAAAGGGAAAATTAACCGGAGGTCTGGGCGTGGGATTTCAACCCGACGCAAGACTTCGGGATGCCGATCTCCTCTCGACTCCCATGCACGCTCAGAACAACTTGTCCAGGTCATTCTCCCGACGAAAAACTACTAAACGCTTGGGACGCCGTGAGACGATTCGCCATATAGGACAGGATGAGGCGAATAGACGAGGTGAAGTCATCGAGGTGATTTTGGAAGAGGAGGACGAGGAGCGAACCGGCACCGATCTGAGCAGCATGGAAGGGCCAAGCACCATGGCCGTTAACGACATACGACGATCAACTTTCCCTGCTAATGAGGTCAGGACTGCCATCTTCTACCCTCAGCCCAACTGGAAACCGCTGTCGATGCGATGGCCATATTTGCTGTGGCTGGTCATCCTCTCGATAGCCCTGGCAGCTACGCAGGAGGTGCTGTTCCAGAAATTCAAGGACCACCCGGTACTCAGGTTCAAGTCGCCCGATACCGTGGAACCGAGTCTCTACTTCGTCGTCAAGTTCTTGCCTACCATGTGCGCCGTCGCATTCGGAGTCTTCTGGCAATTCACCGATTTCGAAGTTCGCCGTTTAGAAGCCTATTATCAGCTATCGAAGCAGGAGGGAGCGTTGGCCTCCAAGTCGATCAACGCCGACTACGTTACGAGCATGAGCTTCTTCAGGCCGTTCCATGCACTCAAACTGGGGCACTACGCCGTGTTTCTGTCATCGGTTGCTTCAACATTGGCAGTCTCCTTGGTCCCGACATTTGCGGCTGCGTCCGTCGTGCTAAATCCGAGCCGCGCAGAGCGAGTGAAGCACCCGAACGACTTCAAGGAAATTTACATTGCGGCAACATGGTCTCGACTTTTGACCGTTACATTAAGCCTCTGCGCTGTTCTTGGCTGTTGTTTGTTCTATGTGCTACATTCGAGACGATCTGGCCTACAGGGTGATGTTAGAGGCATCGCCGGTCTTGCTTCCATGGCGGTTGTAGCGCATATTCTGATGGACTTTAAAGATATGGATACGGCCAAGCACAAGGATATCCATCACAAGCTGAAGCGACGCCGTTATATGCTCCGAAACAATTCCCTCGCACCTTACGATGGAAGCACCGGCGAGTTGCAGGATCGCGAGGAGGATGATACTACTCATCTGTCTGAGAACCCGCACCCCCTGATGCTTCGTCCGGCGGGGAGCATCCCATTCATCGTTGCCCTCTTCATCTTTGCGGGGTTCATCCCGGCTTTCCTCTTCACCCCCGCCAGCATCATCACTGACAAAGCTGCGTGGGTTGTGACTGCTCTGGCCGTTATTCTGAAAATGAGTTGGGGCGGTATGGAGACAGCAGTTCGGGTGATGGAACCATATTATATCCTCTCGAAGCGCCATGCGCCTTCGAAAACTCTTACTCTCGATTATACCGCCTTGCCGTTCGGATACATGCCCATCCGTGCCCTTATGAACGGCCACTTTCTCGTCTTCTTGGTTGGATTCGGAACCGTGATGGCAGAATTTTTGACCATCATGGTGACCAGTTTGGCAACCGTGGAAGGACAGGATTTCATCATCGGGTTCGGCTACAGCGACCACGAAGAGAAGGAGAAGCACCAGTTGGTAAACTCTGGGCAGGAGACGGTGCTGTCGTTTTACATATCCCTCGGTCTTACGCTCTTCGTCCTGCTCTACATGATGGTCGTTGCGAGCACCGTCTTCTTCCGGCGGCGGCATCCCTTCCTGCCAAGACAACCGAACACGATTGCATCGATTCTCGCATTTATCCACCAAAGCAAGATGCTGTACAATTTTGTTGGCACGGCTAAGCTTAGCAACTCGGAGATGGTCAAGAAGCTGAATGATGGCAAGACGTACGGGTTAGGTTGGTTCAAAGGCCGCGATGGACAGACGCATTGCGGCGTTGACCAAGAGGAGCTCATTAGTTCCTACAAGCACGGCATCAACTTTTCCCAAGGTAACAAGCCCTGGGAGACACAATGGGATGTGCTATAGTTGAGACCGGGATTTCTTTTTGGGAGTATAGCAATGGAGGTATCAGGATGCCATGACTGGACGTCTGGCGTGACGGACTGAATGGGATACATTGGGATTTAAAGTACATGTGATGGCACATGAGGAACGGTTTTGGTTAATTTTGGAAACTGGGCAACGCATGGCTACATTTAGATGGGTTCTTGGACGATTCATGGCTTTGACATGTACTTTAGCTAGACGTTTGGAATTGAACCGTGCAAAGACCTGTAGGGCTTGTTGAGTAGCATTGTGCATTACATCCCAGTTAGGCAATCGGGATTGAAAGCTTGGCCTTTGTGAAACGTCGACGAAGCGTGGCTGGTTCGGCAGGCTCCAGGACCGTTCGCACAGCGTCAGAACCTGGCGATCTGAAGCTACCAATGGGGGACGAGGATGCGATGACGAAACAGCCGATGGGACGCGGATCATGCTGGGGCCGAAATCAAGGGGAGCAACGCAAGGCGATGATCTTGCGCCTGGAGCGAGCAAGGGGAGGGGCCTTTTCTGCGGCGATCGTGGAGCGGATGGGCAGTGAAGTGGGTTCCGTGTTGCGCGTCAAGAAGAAGTCATCTGGTTGCCGGCGGTGATTTGTTTGCGGTGACGTCTTTTGGTGGAGAGATGGATTTATTCACACACGGGTTGGCATGGGACCGGGAGAGATCGTACCTGAGGTTGCTGGGATGGAGGCCTCAAACAGCGCAACAGAGCAGAGCACAGGCGGCGGGGGATTAATTAGGGGATCTGAACCCTCGACCTCCTGAGACCCTAATTTCTCTCTGCCGGCATTCCACATTCCACCCACCTTTCCTTCGTTCCAGGTCCCACAGTTGTCGGTATCAGAATGAGAGGGCGGTGGGATCCACGGGAATGGATGCCTTGCGTGGAGAGCCCCTGTCGGGACGAGGCTTTAGTGGACGAGATCTAGAGACGGATTGAATGTGTTTCTTCTTCGTCTATTGCTCCCGCATGATGGGCTGATTGATGCCAACGAACAAGAAGCAATTATGAAGAAAAAGCAGCCCGCGTGGTGATGAATGTCTGTCGTCGGCGATTACAGAGTTCTGACTGACAGCCCCGGCACTGGCATCCATTCGTGCCTCCCTGGCGGGCGGGCGACGCCACGATTCAGGTACGGACCAGCCAGTGGGAGGAGGCGCTTTTTGCTTACATGAATGGACCCCTGGATGCGAACGGTTGGCGATTGATTACTTGGCGAATTGATTGATCCGTTGTTTGGCTGTCTATGTCGGTGCCTTGCACAGAAACAGGTTCGAGTAATGGACTGACGTAGGTAGTCGAAACTGTGGAAGAGAAGGGATTGCATTCCTGCTCTTGGTCCTTCTCGCTCTTTTTGGCTGGTCACCCCCAAGATACGATTTTATTATAAACGCGGGCATGCCGACGGGTGAGTGAGGTGTAGTACGGAGCAGGTACCTGGTAGACTACCCAAGGTACACAATGCAAGAAGATCCTAGGAGTGCTTGAGTGGCAGCGTGTATAGATACGAGGGCCGCATACGAACGGCGCCATGAGTTACGAAGAGGACCGCTTGTCCTTCTCTTGGCTGAACAGTCTGTTGTAAGAGAGACTGACTTACTACTTAGTAGCTGTAGGCATGCAAGATACGGGACGTCCGGGTTCCGTCCTGGCTTGGCTTTTTTTCCAGTGCCATAAAGGCATCGGAGCCACGGGCCTGAAGAAGTCCGCGAACAAGAAGCCAAGAGGGCCAAGAGCCAAGCAAACACGCACTGCAAGCAAGGGGCAACCGTGACATCTCGGGGTTCGGCAGCACCACCAAGGGGGGCTGTGCAAGCTTCCAGCTGGTCCGGGGGGGGCATAGGGGGCGGACGTGGTTTGTTGGCGTGCTGCAGTCTCTCTCGTACGGAGGGACGATTCCAAACCAAATCTCTACTTTCCGTTCCATCGTACGTATGCGTGAGGCTTGGCCAGTTTGGGCACACCGCAGGAGCTTGAGCAAGCAGAAGTCCGTCAGCCGAGCCAAGAAAGAAGGGTTGGATGTTGCGGTGCGGGTGATTGCTCCGTCTTGCTTTGCTTTGCTTTGCTGGGGAACAGAAAACAGGAACAGGACTGATGGGATGCAGGTGGTCAGGATCTAATCAAGAATGCAGCCAAAACCGGCAATGTCACACACCCACAGTCACACACCCACAGTCACACACTCGCACACACAAACTCACTCTTGTTATTCGTACTCTTGGTGGCACTCTCTTCTCTCTCACAGTCGACGGGTCGTGTCGCGTGGATCACGGCAATGTCGTCTCGCTGGTGCCCAGGTCGCTAGTCGCTGACCCCGTGTCGTATCGCAGCGCGGGCATCGTATTTGGCGTCGCCGCCCGTGGATCCGAAGCCGCGACGAAACCTTGCGCGATTCTCGGTGGACATATGGACCAAGATTCCGCCCGTCTTTGCGGTTCGGGGGTAAGGTACTGGGAGGAAGGCGAAGACGAACAATCCCGTCATCTATGTGAGTATCTACATAACAGACACAGCACGCATTGGAGTACTTGCGCCCAGCACACCGCACGTCTTCTGTTGGCCAAGCGCCGGGTGCATCTCGAGTCCACGTTCCATCCAGCTCATCAGCGATCCAGGGGGAACCGAAAGTTTGACCGGTACCCCCCAGGTATCTCTGTTAGGGCGGATACGAGATCGCAATCCCTACCGCCCCCAGCGACCGACTTGGCGACCTGCCAGTGGCCTGCGACGGGGCCTCATTCCAGGTACTGCACAGCCCACCGATCGCGACGCTACTGGGCGTGGCCCGAGCTCGTCCAAGACATGCTACCGCCGGGTACTCGTCCAGCTTCTGACCCGCCAGGTGTCGCGTAATTTGCGGCGCGCCGTGCCCATTCCGCCCGCTGGGCTCGGTCCGCTGACTGGCTGGGCAGTGGGCTTGGCCACCATCAACACCTGGGGCTGCTACCCACCACCCATTTTACCTGCTTTTCGCACCTAAAAGTTCTCGCTGTCGTTCTCGCCCTGGCCCAATCCCCTTCCCCAAGCCTCCCCTTTGTCAATGCCTTCTTCACTGTAGACCCGAGCCTGAAAGCCCAAAAGCCCACTGCTCACGCACAAGCCAAGCCAGCCAGGCCCCGCTCCACCGCTGCTTGGCCGCCCTTCGCTCGGGTTCGCTCCCTCAGTAGTAGTACCCCGTACCTGCTACGCCCAGCACCCGGTACCTAGCACTGAAGCACGCGTACGAATACAACGAGGTGATTAGTGCTGGGTACCTACCTCGTTTTTATACGCGCTTTGTTTTACCTGCCGGGTTCCTTCCTGCCCTGCCAGTCAGTGGCCGCCCCTTCTGCCATTCACTCCCTTTCGAGCCATCCTCCTTCCCAACCTTGCGCCTTGCTGTTCCTTCTTCCCTTCCTCACTCTTCCACCCCACACAATTCCATCGTTCGCCCGCGACCACGATCAACCAAACCACATCGACGACGAAGCCGCTACCGCCCGAAGCCCTCGTCGCGGAGAGGATTTTCATTTCGCCTCGACCATTCGCTAAACTCTCTCGTCGTCTTCATTTCAGTAATTCTTTTTCTGTCGCTCCCGCGGATTCCCCTCGTTTACCCACCTTTGGTGCAGTCAACCACGTCACGACTCCTGAGACCGCAAACCCGTTTGTCGCTACAAACCTGTCGCCGCTTACGCCTTCGCTCTCGATTTACGCCCGAACGCTGGATCTGGATCCCTTTGAACGTCTCTTCGAGGAAGCAAGGGAGCATTAATCTCCGGGTTCCGAACAAGCCGTTTCCGACCGCGCTGTGATCGAAGACAGCCCGCCGTCTATTATCACCAGCGCCTCCCAGAACGACGAACCTCCCAATAGAGGACTCCACTCACTTCCGATTGACCACCGCAAACCCAAAATTACCCAATATGTGGTCTATAATAAAGAAGCCGCTGTTGGCGCTGTCGTCGATGGCGGTGTTAATGATGCCCACTGTCGCGGCTGAGAAGATGCTTATCTCCGACTCGCTCAACAGTTGTCAGGCTGATTCGGGCTTCACGGCCAGTCTCTTCAACGTCGTTTTCACCCCCAACAACGGCTCCGCTGAGGTCAATGTTGTCGTCACTTCGTCCATCCAGGGCAAGGTCGTCTTCGACGTCTCTATTTCGGCCTACGGTTACCGATTCATCCGCCAGACCGTCGACCCTTGTGACATCGGACTCGCCGGTCTTTGCCCTATGGTTGCGGGAAAGATCCCCTTCAAGTTTAACCTACCCGTCGGTGAAGATGCCTTGAAACAGCTCCCCGGAATCGCCTATAGCGTACCCGATCTCGATGCTACGGTCCGCGTCCACGTTAATCTGACCAGCACAGGCGAGAGTGTCGCCTGTGTTGAGGCCAACGTCTCCAACGGAAAGACGGTCGATCTGGTTGGTGTCAAATGGGCCACGGCCATCATTGCTGGCCTGGGTCTCGTCTCCTCCGCCATCGTTTCCGGCCTTGGTCACTCCAACACAGCTGCTCACGTTGCCTCCAACTCTCTCGCCCTCTTCGGTTACTTCCAGGCTCAGGCTATCGTTGGTCTTACCAGCGTGGATCTTCCTCCTATTGTCGCGTCGTGGACTCAAAACTTCCAATGGTCCATGGGTATCATCCAGGTTCCATTTATGCAGAGCATCTTCACTTGGTACCAGCGAGCGACTGGTGGCACACCCTCGGTCCTCTTTGACTCTCTTACTACCGTGTCCGTCCAAGTCGAGAAGAGAGGCATAGAACTTGCCCATGCTGGTTTGAGCTTGTTCAAGCGTGGCGCCGCAATGATGCCCCGAGCAGTTCATACGGTCCTCAAGCGTGGCAACATCCAGACCGAAACTGGCAGTTATATCGTTTACGGCATTCAGCGTGTTGCCTACCGAGCCAAGATCGAGACGACCAATCTGTTTATGACGGGCTTGACCTTCTTCTGCGTCTTTGTCGTCATCACGATGTTGCTGATTGCCTCGTTCAAGGGTGTTTGCGAGCTCCTTGTGAAGCAGAAGATGATGGCGAGCGACAAGTTCCTCGAGTTCCGCAATGGGTGGCTCACCGTTCTCAAGGGCATCTTGTTCCGCCTGACCCTGATCGGTTTCCCCCAAATGGCCATTCTTTGCCTGTGGGAGTTCACCCAGGTGGACTCTGCAGCTGAGGTCGTGCTTGCTGTCTTCTTCTTCTTTGGCATGGCCGCTACTCTCGGATGGGGAGCTTTCAAGGTCATTCGCATTGCCCGTCGCTCTGTTGCCATGCACCGCAACCCGGCTTACATCCTCTTCTCGGACCCCCAGGCCCTCAACAAGTGGGGTTTCCTCTACGTCCAGTTCCGCGCCTCTGCCTACTATTTCATTGTTCCCGTCTTGACTTATACCCTGGTTAAGGCTTGCTTCGTAGCTTTCTCGCAAGCTGCCTCGGTTGCCCAGGCTGTTGGTTTCATCATCATCGAAGCGGGTGCTTTGATTGCTGCTTCCGTTCTCCGTCCCTGGATGGACAAGAGCACAAACTCGTTTAACATTGCGATCTGCGTCATCAACTTCATCAACGCCATTTTCCTCCTTGTCTTCTCCAACGTTTTTGGCGCTCCTAAGCTGGTCGTAGGTGTCGTGGGTGTGGTTCTATTCGTCCTGAACGCCGCCTTCTCGCTCATCCTCCTGATCATGCTCATCGTGTCGACCACCTTTGTTTTCTTCCGAAAGAACCCCGATGCTCGGTACCAGTTCATGGCCGATGACCGTGCCTCGTTCATGAAGTCGCAAACTCAGCTCAACACCACTACCGAGCTAGACGCCTTGGCTGCCACAGCCAGAGGTGACAAGGGTGGCTACAAGTCTCACCTGGACCTCGACGACGACGATTCCCTGTCTTCCGACAGCATGCGAAGGCGTCTTGAGACGAACAACCAATCGCAGGCCTCGTTCCGCGACAACCCGCCTCGATCTCCCATCAACCCATCGATGCCGCTTTTCCCGGCCGATGGCCAACGGCCACAGAGCCCCTTCCGCACCGCCTCCCCAAGCCCCTACCAAAATTCGGGATCGCAGCTTGGTCAGACTCGGTCGCAGAACAGCGCGAGGTAAGTCTATCTCAACGAGGGCAGAGCTACAGATACTAACGAGGTTATAGCCCCTGGCAACGTGGTGCGGGTTATGAGCACTAAACGAATCTATCCGAGGATATTATTGTTCTGGTCGCATTTCTTGATGAGTTCCACATATACCTTGGTCTCTACGGGAGTCGGCTTTGCATTGAAATAATTCTACGTTGGGTTTGACGCACTCCGGGATGACCGACACATTTTGGGATATCTATCACCCATTTCGAGGGCAACCTCGAGCGTAGCCTTCTTGCCCGTAGCGACCGCCAACTGTCAGCAAGACGACATAGAGACCGCGGTCTCCTTTTTTTTTTTTTTTTTTTTGTGGTTTTGCTTTATATATCGAAAGCATGACGAGGCGTCTGCGACGAGACATGGCGTTGGCGAATATCGAACCCCTGTGCTCTACTGCGAGTGTTTTGCTTTGTATATATAAATCATAGTGGGAAAGTAAAGGGAATGGAGGGACATTTTCATACAGCTGGACTGGGTTTGGCTTGGGAGTCTAGCCAAGATGAATGTGGGAACATACGGCCAAGGGACGGCTGTGAACCAAGGGAGGAGAAATAGCTGAGAATACCGCCTTACCCAATCAAAACTATTTACTTGTTCACAAACCTGGCATCCGAAGGTTGACTTGAAGCAAGCAAGCTCCGACGCTGGATGGCGAATCCAGGCTGCCTCAGGAGAGAAGAGCCGAGGAAATATCAATGAGAAGATCATCCTTTCATTGCACACCCTAAGATTGAATGCACAATAGATGATACTAAACTTTGATTTGTTATTGAAGTGTCCCCAGGACGGCAGTATCTATCTAGGAGGCGATTCTTATCCATGAACTGGATGCCTTGACAGGAGCTATCTTACAACCAGCAATTCCATTACCATTTCCAAACGAGTGATGTCATGGCCCAAGGCCAATCAGCATATATTTTGCTCCTCTCTCTTGCTCTCTCTCATCCCTAATCCCGTCCCTTTCCCATCCTATTCCAACCGCGTACCCAATGCCCTCCCCACATGCATCCATCTTACATGAATCATCGGGCGTCCGGAGAATAGATCAGCCAACAAAGGAAAAACAAAAGAGGATAGCCTGGTCAGGTATAAGTTTTGGTACAAGAAGGTATCGGAGGACAAACTAGAAAAGAAAACGAAAGGAGAGCGCTGGTTGAGCTTGTGTGTTCTACATCTCGCTGGGAGAATGTAGATAAAGAAAAGGAGAAAAGAATCAGCCGAAGTCGTGTGTGTGTACCCTCAAGTCAAGGTTGGTTGTTCGGTTGAGATTGAGACAAATTTGCTTAAGTGAAAAGGGGGCAGGAAGAGGGGCTGAGACCTGGGTGACCTAGAAAAGGAACGCCTGGGTGCTGTCCAGACTTGACTCCTTCAACTCCACAACGCAGCACGAAGGCCGACCAAAGCGTTCAAACAGCGAATCCTTGTCTGAACACCTGGAATTATTTGTTTGAGTAATATGACCCATGGACCGGTGATAACTCCGGGGATTGGGGAGAGATAATGATACTCTCTAGAGCGCAAAGCCCTGCTGCATCAGCTGGTCGACATCGCCACCGGCCGCCTGTACAGCTTTCATGGCTGCTTCACTCAGTCGCCGCCTTCGCTCCATCGCTTCGCGCTCTCGTCGTGCCTTGGTCTTCGAACTCCCACTGGGCGCCACCCCCGTCATCAGCATCCCGCCGTCGTTGGGCGTGAAGTTGACGAAGCCGATCTCCCCGCCGCCGGCGCTGCTTCCACTCGCCTCTCGTGATCGGCGCTGCTTGCGCATTGTCGTCGGTGTGCCGGGCGGCATCCCTCTCCCAGATGCGCTCCGTGTCGACCCTATTGATCCGCCTGAACTCTGGCGCGAATGCCCCGGTTGAGGCGAGGCCGAGGGCGCCCGAGACTTGCGGATCGGCGAGCACGAGAGGTGTCGCGCCCCGGACGAAGGCGCTCGCGGGGGCCGGTGCTGGCGATCGGAGCCGGGAACGGACGGCGGAACCGGAGGAGGCGGCGGGAGATACGTCTGGCCCGAGACCGCGAGGTCATTGATGACGGCCGGGGGCATGCCGCGCGGCTGGGGCATGTGGATCATGAGACCGGCGGCGTTCGCATCCGGCATCGGCTGGTATTCGTATGGAAGCTCGGCGTGCTGTGCGTGCATGGCCATGTTGAGGCTCGCGTGCTTCTGCTGCTGTTGGTGCTGGTCCATCATGTACTCGCCATTCTGGTGGTTCAGGAGGTTGAGGTCCCACCAGCCGGCGGTCGGGTTTTGAGGCATGTAATCGCCCCCGGGCCAAGACTCGGGTACTGAACCTGTTGCAGACGAAGGGTGCTGCTGTGGGACCTGGTGCTGTTGCTGTTCATGTGAGTGTTGGTGATGCGGCTGCACTGGAAGAGGCCAGCTGCCCGGTTCCCGTTTGATCGCGGCTTCAGAGTGGTAGCTCCTCGGCTCACCAATGGCGCCAGGGGACTCCACGGGAGTGTGAAGACCGTTGGCGTTGAAGAAGTGGTGGTGTGGCGGGTTGGCCGGTGCAGATTGCGGGACTTCGGTGAAGGGGTCGTCACAGTACCCGTGGACGAAAGTTCCGCTGTCCGGCATCGTCGTCGGTGACGGTGTGAAGGAGCCGTTGCCGTGTGCGTAGGTGTACGGCTGCATCCTCAGAGCCATGGGCGGGTTCTCCATGGTCGGGGAGCCTGGGCGATCTATGGAGATGGTGAGGGCCTTCCGACCCTTGCGAAACTTGCCGGCCTTCCGAATCGTGGACGAGAGGGCCTCGACGAACTTGTTGGGCTTCCGGACAGTGACGGTGTTAGGGGGTGTCGGAGACGATGGTTGGGAGATGTGCATGCGCTTGCTAGGTGAGCGCAGCGAGATGTCTTCGAGCCGGGGCAGTTCCGTTTCGGACATGGAGGCACGGGGCATGCCAACCTTCCCATGCATGTCATTGCTGCCGACGGCGAGGTGTCGAGGATCAACCTCGTGAGTGGGGAGTCCAATGGATGCGCCAGACATGACCGGTCCGATCTGGGAGCTGCTGGAGAAGAAATCGAACTCATCCCCCGCGGTGGAAACACCAGATGAAGCGGTGGACTCGGAGGGCTGATCGAGTAAGAGCGAGTCCGGCATGGCGGGCAGAGAAGGATCGTCGCCGTGGGGGTTGCTCATGGATGAGGTGATATCGGCGTCGAAGTTGATGAATTGGCCGAAGAAGTCGTTCGAGCCGTCATTGGGACCGTCGTCGAGATCTTGCCAGCAGAAGCCGGGGTCGCGGTCCACAGCCTCGACCCGGTATGGCAGGGTCCAAGATGCCATGTTACTTGTTTATGCTGAATGGTTGATGGAACTGGTTGTTGAAAGAAGCTGGCAGACCTGACGGAGTCACCGAGATTCAGCAGTGAAGAGTGCTGGTTGAGGCGACGGCTATGACGATGGCATGGGGCAGAAGAGGAGAGGAGGAAACAGAGTTTGAGATGAGCAGTAAGAGAGACTGGACTGATCCCAAAAAGGACGACGATGGGTTCTCAAAGAGGTTGGTGGAGTGGGAATTGGAGATCGAAGTAAACGGTTTGGCGGCGTGGTGAACGAACAACAACAAAACACCAGCAACCGGCGAGACAATGAACCACTATGCGGGCTGGAATAGAGCTACGTATGTGGCCCAGCGCAGCAACGGTTGCCTGTGAGATGATCTAGCTTGCGAGAGTGACGGACGGCCGAGCAGAGCAGAGTTAAGAGTCGCCACGGGGAGGAATGTACCGGGCTATGAGCGAGCATTCCAGTCAAACCCGCGGTGGATTCGGCGGGCGACCAGGATAGGCACAAAGACGCCCACTTCCGCCTTCCGCACTGCGATTTTACTTTCCCGCATTATTCCTTGTCGGTGCGGACCAGCACCAACTTCTTTCTACCTTTGCGCTTCCCTGTCAGAGCGGGTGGGTGGGTGACAAAGCGGTCGCGGCCAACAATGGACGCAATCCCGATGAGGGGAGAGAGTCGAGATGGCGCCCTTGAGGCTTCGCTCGTCGGAGCCGCCGTGCGAGGCCAGACCGGACCGGACCAGGCCAGCCCCATTGCCAATAAACGCTTGGAGCCAGCCAATCCAGTGGCATCGGGCCAAAGTAAAGGCAATACTGGGAAGCGTGCGTGTAGGTGAGGTGAGTGAAGGCGAAGACATCCGAAACGTACGAGCGAGGCCAGGTCAAGCGTGATTGCGATGTCTCATTCATTCCTTCGTCGTGTCTCATGACACTCATTCAACCTCTCAATCAATCAAGCCCATATCGTCGTCCCTGCAGATCTCACATCCTCAGAAACGCCCGTACTTCATTTGTCTTCCCCTTACTCATCGTTGGCCGGCAGCATCGCCCAGGCGCAAGCGTGGAGTGGAGCCTCCGAGCGTTCGGGCCCGACCTCGCCTCTGGTCTCCCGGAGCGCCCCGCCCCTTTCCCCCATCCTTCACGGCCCGACAAAGCCAGCCTTACCTTGTGTATCGGCTTGGCGGGACGAGGAGTCTGGCTTTGATGACGGCTTGGTCTGTCCTGTCTCAGGGTCAAGAATGGGCATTGCCAAGTCAACAACGGGGACTATGCTGTCTGGAGGGGCCAAGAAGGGGACGCCGGGGAGGAGTGGATCCCATGGCCGGTTGTCCTCGGCGACTTGGATCTGCACCTCCGATTACATGCATACAAAACAAGTACGTAGGCGTGCATTGCGCGTGTATTGTGCGTGTAGAGATTTTCTCTCATGCCACTGTGCTCACTCATGATGCCCTCGACTCTGGGCCGACATGGAGCTCCGCTTAGCTGTATCGGTATTTGCGATTGAGGCTTGAGCTGGTTGGTCCTAGAGTCCTTCAGCTGAAGCGATAGCTTGAAGCAAGCTTCCACAACCGCCCGCCGTTACACAGCATCAAGCTCACACTGCTTTGAGGTAACCTCTCAGATCAATGGTTGGACCATCGTGGTGGTCCACAGACTCGCAAAGTGGACTTGTATGGCCCGCTCACTTCGTTGCATTATCCCTGCTAACGAAGAAATGGCGGCGTGGCACCGACAATGAGGGCACACGTGGTTCCGATATACATACATGATGTTTGCTCCCGACCTGCCCCAGCCGATGCAGCGCCCCCGGTCCGATTTCCCCGTTTCCCAGATTCCCGAATCCCGTCCTGTTTCCCTGGACATTTGCCAGATGATGCGCCTCCGTACCCGTCCATGATCCGGTTCGTGTTCATGCCGTCGGCCCCAAATAACAAAATGACGCCTCTGACCCGACAAACTGATACCCTCGTGAAAGGAGTTCAACCCGTGAAGACCCTGGACCCTGTGGGCAAAATCGGAAGGGAGAAACAAAAAAGGCAAAGCAAAAAAAGTAAACGCCATAAATCTGCCGATTCCAAGTTGTCCGTAATGCCCATGTCCCAGATGGCGTGTGCCTCGTCATTGTAAAAGCAAGAAAACCTAGAAAGTCGCGCCCCGTGATTGTCATTAACGCCGCCTGATTCGTCTTTGGGTTCTCTCCCATGCCGTGTATCCGCCGAGACCCTTGATCATGCACCGTAAGTATGAAGAGTGTCGAGTATGTTTTGAAAGAAAGAAAGGAGGAATAAGAGTGGCCTAGGTTGCGATGGTTGTGGCTACGATGGCAGCTATATCCGGCAGCCTGGATGACTTGCGGCGCTTCTTATCGCGACGTCGCATGCGGGGGACGCTGTGGACGGCGTTGGTGCACCGGGTCGCTGCCTCAGTCGACGTCCTATATCGAAGGCCGTATCGCTTTTTGATGCCTTCCGGCGTGCCGGAGTTTATAGTGGAAACATCCCTCAGAGAGACGACCGACTCGAGCCACGAGAAGTCGTCTTCTTCTTCACAGTACCCCTCGTCGACCTCGAGCTCAGGGCAGACCAGGTCATATTCGGGACCGTAGAGGGTCGGACCGGAGCTCTCGGCTTGGGCGCGGATGGCGGCGGCAGGGTCAGTGGCAGAGGGCGATGGCTGGATGATACCATTGTCAGGACCTGACGGTAGCGTAGGGACTGTGATTCCCAGGCCCTTACGGCACGTCCGGTGTTGGTTGCGGTTGGGGATGGTGGACTCCAAGGTGTCGTCTTCGGCAGGGTCGATTTCCACGTCCATGTCCATAGCCGTAGAGTTGAGGAATTCGTTGTCGTCGGCGAGGGAGGCGGGCGACAGAGCGGCAGAGGGGTTGTGATGGCTCGACGTGGAGCCGGGGGTCTGACGCGTTATGGATTGGTTGCGGAGGCGATGGGCGAGCAAGTCGACCGGATGATGTTGGAAAGGCCCTAGGTGGAGGCATGACGGAGACGGGGGCGATGTTGGTGGCGAGATGGGCGAGGCTATCCAGGAGGAGGCCGTGGCCGTGGCCGTGTTAGTCGTCGTCGGTTGAGGAGGGCTCGGGTGGGTGTAAGTGGCGAGTTGGCGATGGTTATGCGTGGAAGCCCCGGAAGACGAGACGAGACGTCGTCCTCCATGTGGGTGAGGCTCGCACATTGCTGGGCGCCAGTCGGCCCATGGAAGGGAAAGACGGAAGAGGGAGAGAGGTAGGTGGTGGGTGGGTGGATGGGCGGTTGGGCTGGGTGAGGTAGTTTGAATGAAGGGAGGGAGGAAGTTTTGGTGATGACCTCTTGTTTGAAGATCGACGATGGTTGTTATTGCGAGAGGAAAGAGAAAGAAGAGCAACAAGCAAGCAAGCAAGCAGCAGCAGGGGGAGAGAGAGGATCAGGCCGGGTAATATGAAGGCATCCACGGCGTTGCGCTAGACGAGCAGGCGTTGACGCCGGCTGGTCTTGGGGTGGGTGGTGGAGCGGCGGGCGGAAGCCTGTGAGACGCGGGCTAGTTCTGATAGTGTAGCTCTCGATTGCACCACTAACTTGGGAGGCTTGAGATGGACGGGCTTGGACGCAGAGAAAAGAAAACAAGCCACCACGAAGCTACTGAAAAAGTGTGCTAATTACTAAATTTGCCTACCTACCTACTTGGCAAACAAGAAAACAAACCAAGCACGAGGCTTTTTCTCTCTCTGCTTTTTGTCCCCCTCATCGCTTTGACTTTCGGCCTTGTTTAATTCTTTTTTTTTCTCCCCAGCGCGCTGGCTCTTGGTGTCTGTCCCGACAGCCGGGGACGGAGGGTGTGTGGTTTCCCTCCTCTGCTGCCCCAGGTCGCCGGGTCCCCCAGTAACTATGTATACAGTTCAGTTCGGGCGTCTCAGCCTGGGTTGCAGGGGGGGGGGGAGGGCCCAAGGTTCAGTGGGTGGTGGGTGGTGGGTGGATGGGCGTGCTTCACTCGTCATGCACGCAAGCAGGCGAGCATGCAGGCACACACGGTCGGGTCGGGTCTGCTGGATGAGTTTCTGTTGGGTGTGTTTTTTGGCTCCCGTCGTAGAGATTTTCGCTTCCGTTTCCTCCAGGGCAAAAAAAAGAAGAAAAAGAAGGATACGTTCACAGCCATCTCTTCAGAAGGACACACACACACACACACACGCCCCACCGCAGGGCCAAAGTGTCCGTGAGATGGCTTCTTCCAGGTTGTCGGGGCCCCAGCTTCCAAGCTTCTTCCTCGGCTGCCGTACCCGGATGTACTTAGGTACGTCGATTCCCATTCCCCCAACTACAACCACTCCCCTTACTACTACTATCCATCCCTCCCTCCCTCGCGCACAACACCACGCCACGCAACGCCTTTTGGAACTTGGGATATCTCGCTCCAGCTCGCACGCACGCCCGTCAACTTATCCAAACAACGCCCGCCGCGACAAGTGTTCCCGCGATCTGAGGAAGAATCGGAATGCTTTTCCAGTTAGAAATCAACGAGAGAAAGAAGACCAACATGGGCCATCCATTCGCCCGAGCCGCCTTGTAAGCGCTGCCGAATTACTAATGTCAAGAACGGCATAATGAATCAAGTGCCTGCATGCACACACATCGGCGGTTACCTTTCCCCCGGGACGGACTCCGGGCTACGGACTTTGCAAGCAAGGCACGGACATTTCCCCCGGGATTGAAGGCACGCACGGCCAGACAGAACTGCTCACTTCGGCGTCGCTCACTGGCCACCATTCCCGCTCATATCTCCCTTTACCTGCCGCAGGGTGGTATCCCAAGGCACCCGCAAGTTCCCAGCCAGTCGGTGTCCCTCCCCAACGGGGGCGAGGATAAGGGAACTGAACCCCAGTCAGCATAGCACGCGTAGCCTGGACGCGGTCGGTACCTGAAACCCGCCGCCCAGAGACTGCCAGTGCGCTTCTGTGCTGCGCTAGTCGGTCCCTTTCGAGTCACCAATACGTGCTTGTGCTGACTTCTTCCCCTTCCATTCCCTCTGTCTCCGTCCTGGCTCCAAGTCCACTTGCCATCACCGCCGCTAATCCCGGGAGAGTCGTTCACCCGAACCTGGTCTTTCAAATCGTCCAGGTTCGGTTTCGAGAATCGACGAGTCAGTCTGCTCCCTGGTCATCTAATCTTCACACGGACCTCATCGTCGTCGCACAAACGCCTCCAGGCGGACGCTGTCGTCATCTGCGCACCGCCCTCGACTCCCCCAAGCACGTTACGGAGTGGCCAGCACGGACTAACCACGAGTAGCTTGACCGCCATCCACAGAGCACGCCTTGTAAGTTAGCGCCTCATCCCGCCACAGCCAACATCTACAGACTACCGCTGCCCAGTCCTGCCTTGGCATTGACACAGGATAACCAGGTTTCTTGGTGTGGAGTGTTCATAAGCGGCCCGTGCTCAGCGTGTATAGTGATCCATAGGGCAGGACGCGGTGCCAGGCTTCACAGCTCTCGAGTCACAATCCCCAAAATGGTCAGGCTAAAATTGCAGCATGTCTGTCTGACGATGAGCAACGACATCGCACGCCGGCGGGCTCCTTTGCTGCTGCTAGTTATGAAAAGCAAGTGGAACTCGCCCTCACACATCTCGATAGCTCGGAGCTTGGCGCCCATGCACACGATGCACACGTGCGCTTGGAATCAAAGACATCGCCATGTGTCCTGGTGGAGGCGTCTCTTCGACCCCATCCTTTGTGCCCAGTCTGCTGGTTCTAGAGCATGCAAATGGGGGCCCAGAACAGTCACGGCGCTCGGCCAATATCGCGACCGCCCCATTCCTGTGAGACATGTCGCCAATTGCTTTGTTGGGGCACGAAAGCGCCATGGCCCGAGTCAGTGGAAACCAGCAGGGCCAACGAGCAGCTGTCGCCACGAGCCTGCGTAACGCGAATGGCCGTCACGAAGAGGTCCTGCATTTCCCCAGATGGCGCCTGGGCCACTCAGCTCATTCCCCTCCCGCTGCTAGGTTCTAGACTCCGTCACCGTTCCTGGCGGTGATGGGCCTGTCCAGCTGGGGCATCGGACAGACAACTCTCCAGACACTCACTCTCCGATGCGATGATGAAGTTTGGTCCAGCCGAGGCGGCCGCCCTCATCCCGAGGACTTGGCAAACGTACAATTGTACGATGAGGGATGGGAGGGAGGCTGGTTATGATATCCCCATGTGGTCAGATGGAGGTTTCCAGTGTCACCATGACCGGACCATTGGAACCTTCCACGCGGGCTTGGTTCAACGGTCGGAAGCTATCGTGATACCTGCCAGTCTTCCTTTCCAGCTGTCAACCAGATCGCCGGGTCTTGTTGGTTGTAAGTTGTTGGTTGTTGGCCGTCCGTCGATGGATCGCCGCACCCAGCCCGAGCCCCCAGTCCCAGTCCTCTGCATCACATCGAACTGACAGGACGAAACAGGCTCGATCGAGGGATGCAGCGCGGCCACCCTGACTGACAGCCGTCGACTGCAGACACAGATCTGTGTTGCCAGCTTCCCGCGCGCTGCTGGGCTGGACGTTGCTTGGGGCGTGTCGGTTTGCGGTGGAGACGCTGGGGGTTGTCCAGGTTTGCCCTCCAAGTCCCCAAGATGCTCAAGCTCCCCAAGGCTTGGCGGTCGTCTCCATTGGCTGTTCCGCATCCGTTTCCATCGAGCTAAGCAACCGTGGCTTGACAGGGGGTTCGGAGATGGCTTTCTGTTAGCGTGCCAAGGAGGTATGCTTGAACCCATGAAGCTCCAGCAGCTCCACCCCTGGCCCGTGGATGAACTTTCGGGAAGTTCTGGCCACTCCCCATCCTAGGCCCGCGGCCCGATGGCGGCCGGGGTTGGTTTGCCAAGAACGAGGAGATAACGTTAGGTGAACTCCAGAGAGCCTAATGACATCCTCAACCAAGCCGTCGCTTCTCGCAGGCGAGTGCGAGCCGACCCCCTCGTGATAGGCTCTGCATCGCCTTTCGGCTTTGGCTGATCGCAGACGCCTCCGTCTTGCGCCATCTGCTCTGCTCTGCTCTGCTCTGCTCTGTCCTCCGGCCGGGCGACACTTGGCAGTCTTCTCGACAGCTCGAAGCTTCAAGCTTCCGGACCTCTTCCCACGTCTTGGCGAAGAGCTGCGATCCCGTCATGTCCTCTGGGGAATGCACGTCTCCGCGAACGATCGACAGTTGCTCGAGCCTTTTCCAAAAACCGTCATGCACGTAGATTGACATTTTGACACATTCTTTATTCCCCCGCCCCCCTCCGGGATCAGCCCGCCGCAACCGTCAAACTGCCCCGCTTCGCGGAGCAGAACCAACACCCAACAAACATGATCTGCAAAGCCAGGCATGTTCAGAGTTGGACTGAACCGGGGCTGCTTCTGGGCCACCCCCATGAATCTGATAAAAGTCAAAAAGCGAGAAGGGGGGAAAGCGGAAAGAAGAAAACTCTCCGTCGGGCCAATGCCTCGATCTCGCTTACAGAGTCAGGACAAGAAAGACTTAGACGCCTTCGTCGACTCCTCCGCCAGTGCTCTCGTAAGCAGCAAAAGTACCACCGAGGACGCAAAAGAAACTCGACAAGATGCATTTTGGGCAAGTAAAGCAGTGGCAGTCTCAGTAACCGAGAATATGGAACTACGACTACTACCCGTCCGTCTAGGCCCCCGGTACGTAGCTGGTGCGAGTGCAAAAGCCTATTTCGCCCAGATGCCCAAAGTGGGCTTCCCGCCAGGGTATTCAAGCCGAATCACATTCAGCGCCCAAGTTCCCTCAGTCCTGTCCCCCCTTTTTTTTCCCTTTTCCTCTTTCTCTAATCCCTCACAAGGACCCCTTCAACGTGGCGTCTTGCCTTCGGCTGCCTAACATGTCAAACTGGGCCCGCCCCATGTCGCGAAACCAGATCTCACGGCACTCCCGAACTCAAAAAAACTCTATCCAGACCTGGGCCTCCGCGCGATCCCAGGAGTTACCTCGCGCTCTTTTTTTTTTTGTGTGTCTTACCAGCTTGACGGGTTGGGCGGTGGCGAGGACGACGATGTTGGCCATGCGGGGACGACTGTCTGGGGGGACACGAGTGTAGCACAGAGCATGTTCCTGGGAACGCACCGTTTGACTACGCGAATATTGGAACAAACCCTTGCACGCAGCTCGGTGTGACGACCAGATCTCGAGTGAGACAGCAGTTGGAGGCGCCCCGGGGCAGCGGAACCTGAAGCACCTGGTTTTCCCCAGGGTCCTCGTCCACGTTGCAAGCTTTGTTGCCTTGTGCTACTCGGCTCTCCGGCCCCTTGGGTCCCCCCCACACCACATCTTGGGGTCAACGGGAGACCCGAGGCCATGGTCGAGGGAACCGACCAGCTCGATAGTCCTGTCTTCGAGCGGTCCGTCCAAAAGGCAAGCTCCACCGGTTCGACGGCGTTACGGGGAGGGGCTATAACATCTAGTGATGCTAACCGACAACCCCGGCGCCATCAAGGTGGCTTCGGGTCTGTCCATAGCAAAGAGAGCCCTGGGCCATGGTGTTGGTACCGGACTAGCCCAACGATACTGGGCGAACGGAGGAGGCTTACGTTCGTCGACACCCTGATGGATTCTCGCCGTTCTGCACCACGGGGGGCTTGGGAACGGTTGCGGACGTCGAGATGTGTGCAAGTGCGCTGGAGATCTCTGCTGCGTGTTCCGGGTTTTGGCTGTTGGCGGAATGTTTCCGTCTGAGTGACAGAGAGCAAGAAACCGCTAGGCGTGTGGTCTTGTGCTATAAGCTATAAGCTCGAGTCATAGTACTTGGTCTCTGGCCTTGGTCATGACCAGCAACAGTTCGGAGTTACCGTCGGTCTAGCTATAGTTCCACGTTCAAGTCCAACTCCTTATCTTACAAGAGGCTTTACCATCAGGGCCAGCTACGGGAAGTGGGTAGGTGAGAGAGTTCGGAAATCGTCTACCCATCATCAGAGCGGTACAACTGCCGTGGACATGAGTACACAAGCAATTGGAAACTATCTGCGTTGTGTCATGTTGAGAAGACTTGTCTTCAATCATGACCACTGTACACTAGGGAGTACAGTTCCACTTTTCAGGTTTCTTAGTGGTATAACATGGCACAGGCTATCCAGAGTTTTGAGGTCTAACAGAGCGAGTGCGACCTACGGACTTGATTAGCGATTGGATTCAGGTATTGGTTCCAATGGATCGATATGGACAACCAATGAGCATTTGCCCAACAGCTTCGCAACTAAAGCAAATGTTAGAAAAGGGTCAGAAGACTGGATAAGCCAGATCAACAGAAATCACAGTCAGGAACCTACCTATTCCAAGCAGTTGCGGTTCGTCGTGCCATTTGCAACCCAGACCAATGGGGTTGGCGAACTCGTCCTGCGCAGCCCCGCGGCGGCGGCTACAACCTGGTTCCTCGAGCAGCTGGCGCCATCGCGATTGGCTGGCGCTGGAGAAATGACGGCTGGAAATAGAAGCAGACCGGCCTCGAGGAAGCGGGAGCTTTGGCCGCGGCCGTCCACTGGTTCGATGTCTCGGGTTCTCTCACGATTACTTCCCTTGTTTCTCGCTCCTGCTTCTGCTCTCATGTGCTAAACATTGGTCTTTTCTTTTCATCCTCGCCAATCATCTGTCGCTTGTGGTTCTCACGGCGCAAAGAGCTCCAATTGGCGTGAGATCGGTACCCAAAGAATTAGGCCTAGTCGTCTAGTCTACAGGTTTCGTCCAGCTACCTTAGGTGCGGGGCTGCGTCGTCAGAACTTGGCACACAGCTCAACCGGGCGGCTAACCACAGCACCACGCCTCACCAGCTCTTCTTGAGACGAGCTACTGCCGCAACTCTTCTTCTTCCTCCCTCGGTTTCTCTCGCTTCACCTCGACTCGTCTTTGGAAGCAGTTACCGATTAGCGATACCGCCATGTCTGGCCAGCACTACTATCCTCGTGAGTCCGGTCCGCTCTCCGCCTCCAACCCCGCCATCGCGACTCCGGGAGACCCGACTGACCAACTTGCCTCACAGCTCCGCCCGGCGCGGCTCCGGCTCCGGCTCCGGCAGGTTCGTGACGAGAAGTCCTCAATGAAAGCTGTGGCAACTGACCGTCTTCGCGTCTTCAGCTCCTCCGCAGCAACAGGCCACACCCCAGCAGCAGCAGCAGCAGCACCAGTATGCGCCGCCGCCGACGTCCCCTCCCGCGAACCGGACGCAGTTCTACGCGCCTCCGCCCCAGGCGCAACCTGCCGCCGCGATGCACTATCCTCCGCCGCCGCAGCATACGCCCTCACCTCACCCTCGCCACGGCGCGACGTCGTCGTTGAGCTACCCGACGCCGCCGCAGCAGACCCCGTCGCCGCAGCATCCGCCGCCGCCGCAGCAGCCCACGCCGGGGCATTATCCTCCTCCTCCCACGTCTGCGCCGGCCCAGAACTACCTTCAGCAGCAGCAGCAGCAGCCCACGCCTACGCCGCCTCAGGGGCAGGCTCAGTATGCTCCCCCGCCGGGACAGCAGACGACTCTGGCGATGAGGCCTGTGGCTAGCCCGGACCAGCAGCAGTTTGACGCGCCGCCGCCGGCTTTTCAGGATACTGGGAGCTCTTATCCACCGGAGAAGCCCACTCATGATTTAAATCATCATCAGCAGCAGCAGCAGCAACAACAGCTATTGCAGCAGCAACAACAACTGCAGCAGCAGCAGCCACAAGGCATTTCGATGACAGGATCTGGAGCCCCCCAGACTGGTCAATTCACAGGTGCCAGTGCCACACACGACGATGTCGGGACTTTCAACGGTGGCAGTTACAGGATTAGTCATCGTGACTCCAACACTATCCTGACCATCCAGCTCGCCATGGGCTGTCCCGTGACCGCCAAACCAGGTGCAATGATTGCCATGTCCCCAACGGTAACGCTCAAGGGTCAACTCAAGTTCAGCGTGAAGAAGGTCATCTCGGGTGGTGACATTTCCAGCTCGACCTTCACCGGCCCTGGTGAGCTGCTTCTCGGTCCGCACATGCTCGGTGACATTACTAGTCTCCGGTTGACGGGCAAGGAGACGTGGTCCGTCGGCCATGACGCCTATCTGGCGTCGACGCAGGGTGTCATCAAGGACTCCAAGCGTCAGGCGCTCAGCAAGGCCATGTTTAGTGGCGAGGGACTTTGGGTGTACAAGATGAGCGGGACAGGACTGCTGTGGCTTTCGAGTTTCGGAGCAATCATTCGCAAGGACGTGAGTATCCCCTAGTCTTGGTGAGACTCAAGTGCTGACATATTTTAGCTCGTTGACGCCGAAAAGTACATTGTCGACAACGGTCATCTGATCGCGTGGAACACCAAGTATGTCATGGAGCGAGTTGCATCGGGTGGTATCATCTCGGGTCTAGCTTCGGCTGAAGGTCTTGTGTGCAAGTTCACCGGTCCTGGGACCATATACATGCAGACTCGGAATGCGGTGAGTGATAATCTGTACCAGAAGGTCTCATGAAGTGTGCAATTTACTGACTTGTTTCGCAGAGGGCCTTCAGTGCCTACATGGGCGGGCAACAATACCAAGGGTAAGGAGGAGGCGTATGGAAGAGCATTGTGTAGGCCGAAGCATCGAGAGAGCTGGGTCTGTGGTTCTTCCGTTATGGATATACTGGTTGGTTGGTTGGCTGGCACAGTTTATCGTCTTGTATTTCAGCCTGGAGTACCTTAGTTTGATACCTGGAATGCATTCGTTTGCCAAGTCATCGTCGTTGTCGTGTGTTCCCTAAGCTCGTCAGTGTCGACTTCAGCCGCAGTCTTTTCAAGATGGTCTACGTAGATGACTACCCAGGTAGGTGACTAAGTAAGTGAGCCTTCTGTCCGGCAGCTAAGAACGTACTTACTTCTGATTGGATACGCTCTCGTCCTTTAAAAGAACCTTTTATTAACTGTAGATAAGGCACCTGGTTAGGTACTGAGTAACCCTCCTGCAGGTTGCCGCAATGAAAGAGAAAATGGTCTCCGGCAAACTGGAGGCCGATGCCGTGATTCGGAGGCGCAATGCAATGCACCTGGGCAAATTCTTTGTCACGCGGATGACGCGGAAGGAATATTCTAGTCATGGCTACCTACCTGATTCTTGGTTGCCAGTGCCTGCACCTGGCAAGTGCGGCCACCGGCAGCTCGTCAGGCCCCTTTACCGTTCCCTTCCATTCCCACCACTCGGCGTCAACCTCGCAAATCCATCATCCTGCACCTCGCCCGCACAAAAGCCCACCCACTACCCTTCCTCTTCCTCTTCTTTTTTTGGCAGGGAACCGCCTTTTTGGATCTTCATTGCGCTATACGCAGCATTCCCTATCGAAAGGGGCCCGGAAAGCGTTCAGCCCATCGTGCCTTGTTTCGCCGCTTCACCCCCGCCGCCAATCCACGTCACTTGGCTCTTTCACAACCACAAGGTGACCGTTCGACACTCCATCTGTCTTCCAATACTTCCAGAGGATTGGCTTCAATCTCTGAGTGCTTTTTGAAGGGTTTCTTGATCCAAGACCATCTGGTCAGGTGAGTTCCTGGAGCAACCCCCAAGGACCCAACATAGGTCCTGACACTCCTGAGTAACAGACCAAAAAAAGCCTTCAATCGCTCCCAAGAAGTATCTCGCAAAACATTGAGCATCATTCTGCAGTCGTCTCATTCTTCTCCTCGGCAATCTCCGGGAGTAGTCGTATCAAGACCTAAGACGGACGAGAACTACGCCACGTCACCAGCCAGCCTGCATTCTGGCTCGAAAGCCTTGTGAGTCAATCTGAAGCAAATAAAAAGACTCGAGCCACCTGCTCATGATCTCCAAAACGTTTGCTTTCTCTCAGTTCCCTGAAAAGGCTGACTCCCGCCAGTATTCGAGATGCCAGCCTTTGGCGTCAAGGGCCGCCCGTTACCCACGCGGGGGGAAAGAACCGACATCTCTCTCTCATCGGCGGATAATTCCTTCGACGAAACCAAATCTGCGCCAGCTTGTTCAAGAAAGGAGCATGTAGACGAAGTTCATACCACGTCCAAGTTCATCGAGGCCATGACGAACCCTGACTGGCGCAGACGGCGTGAGGACAACACTTCTTCTACATCCATCCAATCAGGACTGAGCACCTCCGACTTCAACGCCCCCAAGCAACAGATGAGACTAGAAGAATTCTCCTCAAATTCATTCTCGAGCGGCCATCCCGGCTTTGGGAGGTTTGGGTCTTGGGATCACATTGCTGCCAGTCATTGGAAGTCCAGCCACGACGACTCCGAATCTGATATTGAACCAGCAGACATGCCGGCAGACGGGGGTGTGGAAAGGGCCGCCACGCAGCCAGGAAATTGGGGTCCCTGTGGTGTCTTGAAACAGAGGGAATTGCCTGATCATCGCTTCAACGGAAAACCCATGAGCGTCATCGAATTGGTCCCCTTCTGTGCTGGAGAAGGACCCAGAGGCTTGACTGGCGGCACCGACGATGATCCATTTTCCAGTATTGCATATATTCAACGTGTTGACAAGGACATCCGACCCATCCGCAAAACACCTCGCAAGATGCCGCGTAACCAACAAGAACGGGAGCTGGCCGCGGTTCTGGCCGCGACCGAAGATACTCCACCAAGAATACACCATATGTCCTCCTTGTGTCAGCTCCAAAGGCAACCCCGCCAACAACAATCATCTGCCGGAGATAATTCAGCAGAGAGTCGATACGCTATGCTCGACGAGCGTCGTCCAGCCAACCCTCCAAGTTATTACCTCGACGCCACTCAACGTAAGAGTAAGGCAAACACCGCCAAATTCTCAATCACAGAAACCTCCCTTCGCAGCGATCCAGGTCCAACTTCACCACAGCATGCAGCTTTCAAGAAAATGCTTGACAAGTTACAAAAGGGAGCTCAACAGATTGCCAAAGCCTCGTAGGGAGGGCTTCATGCTCAATCTAATCAGCCCGAAGAAGAAACAAAGCAAACGGGGGCTGAACAAGGGCTTAAGAGGATGCGGGAGGTAAGCCAGGGAAGCAGCATGGATTCGGCAATCGGTTCAATCCATACCGCAATCACTCGTGGGAAAGAAAGCTCCCAGGATTCCGGTGTTTCCGTCGGGAGCGGCACCAAACATCTCAACCCAAGAGCAAGGGAGTTTCTTTCATTCAGCGGACAGAGTAAGACCGTGTCAGTGGGAGACTTGACCAGCAAATTCCCAAGAAACCCTGTCGATGGCCTTTTCAACAACCAAGTTGATGGTTACAGTGGTAATTTGAGCGTCCACAAAGCTGCCATCAACCCGGCGATTATCAACCCGGCGTCGTCTTGCGAACTATCTCCCGTTATCCCCAGCCAATCCGAGAGCCAAGGGACGGCCAGCTCTTCCAGTACAGGATTGGGAGACACTCGGTTCTCAAATGTATCTGCCTCAACTTTTGGCCCCCTTTTTGGATTTGCGGCACCTCTTTGCCCTCCGTTGCCTGTGAACACTCGTCTTCCGCCAATGGATGCGCCACCATATGGGATTCCTCAACTTCCTCAGCCTCATCAACCTAGCCTTGGACTTGACAAAGCAGCTCCAGCGTTGGTTCCAGGACCTGTGGAATTTTCACCCATAAAACCAACACCGCTGTCGATGAACATGAATACGATCAATCCATTCGCTTTCATGTCCAACGCCCAGCTCCCCATGGGAGGGCAACCTCCATCTTGGAGACCTTTGGGAGGGCATAATTCGCAGTTATGTCCTGTTCCCAAGCCACGAATGCCAGATACCAAAGACCAGCAAGCATACGAGGCATGGATTGAGTGGCGCAAAGCCACAGAACCGGGCTACGCTTTAGAGTGCAAGACCAGACAGCAGCGAAGGGCTCGACGCAATATGGTACCCAACGCACCCACGCCCGCGCAGACTGTCGCCTGACTTTAACGGCGTGGCTTTGAGCAGCTTGCGGACCTGGAGAGAAAAGCGCAAATGCTTGGGTTGTTTGGGTGAGGAAGACCACCAGAACTGCTTGATCACATTGGTGTGTCGGACCAAGCTCTGGGTGTCGAAGTCTGTGAGTTGTTCTTTGCTTTCAACATATGTCAAAGTTTTGCGATTGAACAGAAGTCTCTTTGTAAGGACAATATTCTGGCGAACTCTGGAAGAAGTGCGTTTGGTACGGCGACAACGGCGACAGCGATAGCGAATGCTAATTGGTATAGTCAATTCTTGTAAGACTTCAAGATATCATGAGCTAACTGAACTCAAGGTAACAGACGTGGAATAATTACAGCTACAATTTTTTTCTTCTACGTTTATCACCCAGTTATGGATTAGCCAAAACCGACTTTAGTCAGCTCTTGACTGTGGTTGCTTTGTTTTTCTTATTTTTGTTTTGTGTTGACCCTGATCAGCATGGCCTCTCGGAAGCACTGGGTTGTTCAGTCACTAAAGATGAAGTGCCTTGATGTATATCTGTCTTGAAGGGCGGTTTGGTATATTTGTATGGTGTGAACGATGAAGTCTTGGCGCCCAATTAGAGGCGGACGCAAAAAGTTGCTTGGCACTGGTGCAGCTCACCATGGTGCGGCTCAATTACACCGGGGTTAGATAAGTTAACTAGTCACTACTACATTGTAACGAAAAGGGATGATAGTCTCTACAAGTTCATTTGGTACCGAAAAGCCACAATATTGGGATGTTCAGTAGACAGTTCAGTCACACTCACTTTCCAGTCACCCACGCATGTGAATAGCGTGGCAGCATGGCTACCCTGGACAGCCACTCAACCCCACCCTGCGCTCACGCATGGGGCCATGTCGTTGCAACTTCTCTTTTGACAGGCGATCTGCCGTTGCGATAACCTTCTTTGGTTGAAAAAGAGGCCCGAGCCTTTTCGGGCGCCTTGCAATAAGCCTACTACCCTGCCAACACCCCCTTGTAAGACAAACCAACAAACCAGCAACCCGGCGCTGCATCCGCCTGCATACGTACTCTGTAGCGAGGCAGCGGGGCGGAGCAAGCAAACAGGGCAACTGAGACCGACTGGGAGATTGGGCTGACCCGCGAATCTGCGGCCTGCAAAGCTGAAGCCGGACTGGTTGGCCGGCTGCACGGCTGGTTGCATGCAGACGATGGTTGCACGTTTTGAAAGGGCGGAGGCCAGGGGCGTCAGAATGAGATGACGTGGACGTTGCGAGAGGGGGCAAGTTGAGGCTCTGCGGTGTGCGGCTCTGCGCGAGGCGGTTACTAGAGATGTGTGCAATTCTTTCTATGACGCCGCCCAGATGAGCGGGTGCTGTATGTGCCAACTAAATGCATAGCAGTAAACCAGAGAAGATGAACCAGAAGAAATCAAGACAAACTCCAAGGGAAAAAGGCCCGCTAACACAGGGTCCAATAATATTCCACCCGTCATCCTGACAGGCCATGGTATCGTGAACCGACAAGATTCCAACTCCAACAATTAGCGGGTTGTACCAATCCATACCCAAGGTCATCATAGTTCACAAACAATTAAGAAAATCAAAGGAATTGCAATCTGCCTCCGTCCGCCACAATGGGCATCCATGCTGGGAGGAACTCCCCCTGTCCTCAGATGCAGTCCTCTCCCTCTGCATCTTGGTCGGCATCCATCGCACAGCCGGGCACCGACTTCAAGTCAACCTTGGCATTCTTGAGCGGCTGGCAGAGCAGCCAGCCTCGACACTCGTCTCTGTAGATGACTTTGACGTCCTCGCTTGCCGCCCATCCGATCAACGTATCATCATTGGGGCCCCCAAACTGCACTGGGGGCTCGTCATTGCTGGCCACGCGCTCGAGGTGGCGCGCGACATGTTCCATCCGGTCGTTCCACGCCCCCTGGCCGGAAAACTCATGATCGCACTCTTGGGCGGGACAGCACATGTACCTTGGGAGCTCGCACCGTTTCCGGAATGCGTCATCTTGCATCTTCTTGAGATGATCATCCCGATCCGGGGCAGCGTACTTGCTCTTCTTGGTCTTCACAGAAGAGAGCGATGTAGGGTGCATGCGTCGGACGTGTTGGGTAAACAGATCCTTACGTCTGAAGGGCCGGCCATGGGTGGGAGCGCCCGTGACCTGATAGTCCTGGGACATGACCGAACCACAGGCGTCATGCGTGCACAGCCAGAAGTGGAAGTTCATGTGCTGGGACTGGACGTGGCGCTTCCACTCATTTTTGCTTGCAAAAGCGTCTGGGCAGCCGGCAAAATGGAAAACACAGATAAAAGGCCTCTTGTGCTGGATCTTGGTGTGTTTCTGAAACGTAACGGCGTCCTTGAAAGACAGATTGCACTCCTTGCAAACATTGATAGCGTTAGACGCGGGTAGCCTTCGACTGGCGATGCCACGTGAAGCACCTCCAGTCTTCGTGACTTTGGACGCTCCAGTCGTTGCAGGCAAGTCCGATCGTCTTGGACGGCCGCGGCGGCTGGGACCATTGGCAGCGCGAGACGGCTTACCGCGGGCTATGATCAGTCTGTACACTTGCCCCTCTGCGGTACGAGGTCCCTCTGCGGTACGAGGTTCCTCTGCGGTACGAGACCTTGGCTCAATGGTCACCTCCCCGACTGAGTTGGTTATTTCATCGATCGCCTCAGGGTCGGGGTAGACAGGAGCGAGCGAGGACCCATGTTGAGACCCGTTCGCGGGGTTCGACACAGGAAGCGAAGGTTGCTCGGTGATATCGGCCCCTTGATAGTGGGCGGATGGATTGTTGCCATCGAAACTAGGCCCTTGGTCGAGGGTGGACTCCTCAGAGCCAACGTTTTCGTAGAACTCGTCGAGACGAACTTGGCTGGGATGGATATCCGAGGGGTTCACACACCCGTCGGTCGGTGTCAAGGAGGAAAGACCCGTCAGAAGCGCGGTATCCCATGCTTCGTATACATGCGTAAACGGAGACCTCATGTCAGGAGGGGTGGTTGGCCCCTGGATACCTTCGTATAACTGATCGCTCTCTGTCCGGGGACTCTGGGCGCTGCTGGCCAGAGAGGGTTGGTGCTGCGAGAAGGGGGAGTCGTGTCGTCCCTGAGACTGAGATTGGGGCGAGGAGACAGGGTCATGCTCGATAGCCTGGAAGTGGACATGGTGCGGAGGCTGAACGTTGAACATGGGCGTGTGGGAATCTCGAAGGTATTGCTGCATCGGAGCATCACCCATGGTGCTGAGATTGGGATCAATACGATCCTGAAGGTTGCCGCCGTGGTGGGCAACATTCTCAGCAGGGCCCGGATACGGCGGGGAGTTCCCGTCGATCAATTCATCGATGGTCTCTGGGTTCGTAGGAAAGAACCTGTAAGCCATTTTGCTGCGCTGTCGAGTGCTTCGGTCGTACGGGGACCAGGAGAGTCTGAATGGGGCAGCAAAGTCAAACGACTGGGGCCATTAAACGATCGATTGGTGAATGGAGAGAGATCAAAGGCAGGAGAAGGATTGTAGAGGACGACAGGTGATATAGCCTTGAGCCCGGAAAGAGGACCGAGAAGCAAAAGGGCAGGATGGGTTGAGGTGTGAAAAGTGTAGCACGTGTAGCACGTAAGATGGTGAAAGGATGCAGATCGGGCGCAAGGCAGTCAGTGCTTGAGCACAGGACAAGGGGCAAGGCAATTGAGAAATTGCCGAAGAGGTTGAATTGAAAAGAGATAGAAGTCTTAAGTGTCTGCGAGGTAGTGCTTGGGATAGAGACAGACAAAAAGAGGCCTTGTCGATGGAGGAGGACGGAGTCTTTATTGTAAGTCGACCTCGCCGTCAAACTCCGACTGTGAGTGGCTGGACTTGCCTGCCGGGTGACTCGCTCGAGTCTCCAGAGCTTGGGAATCAGCTACTACCTGTCCAGACCCCGCGGGTTAATCGCAGAGCCTCAACTTGTTCTACGTACAAGGTACCTCCGACTGGGGGGTCGGGTTGGAGGCTGCGGGTCCAGCCACCGAATGATGAGCTGCCTCTATCGACACACATACAGGACGGGCCCCTGACCAGCAAGCAGCGAATCGAGAGCCTGCACGCTTGGGACCAGGACCGCAGTCGTTGCAGGGCAGGCCGACCGGGGTACGAATGGACGGAGACCGATACCCAGGCGCATCTCAGGCCGATTACCCAGGCGGTAGTTCGCGGCTGGGGCTAATTATCGCCTTGGTGCAGCCTAGAAGGTGTGGCACTGTGGACTCGAAAGGCCCGCGTATTTCCATTTTGACTGTCCATGGTGGCAACCGTGGACATAGCCGCTGATACGTTGGTTCGTTCGATAAGAAGACATCTCGTCCCTCTTTGTTGAGTTCACTTTGTTCTGCGCAGCGAGCTGTGAGCAGACAGATTCAGGGCTCTTGGCCCGAGACGGGTATTCGTACACTCGGACGGCCTACTAGTGAGCAGTTACGAATACATTGCGGTGACTGCGAACTCAGTCGACCTAACCCCGGGATTGGCGGTTCAGTTGTGGACGTGATTCTGGAAAGCAAAAGAAGCAAAGAAAGGTCAGCGACACCTCAACACACAATAGATGTACCTGCGCTCTCAAGCATGGCGAAGACTTGACGCCACTGCACACAAGTAACCTGGATGGAGGGGCGCGGGCCTCTCAGTTCTCGGCCAGGGACCCCATCATGTCGCAGGTGAAGAAGCAATAGTAACAGGATATCGGATGGCTGTGTGGGGAGCTGAGAGTCTGAGTGCGGATGAAGGCAGCACTTTGCGTCGTTACGGACGCGGCAATAGGCGCCAACGGTTGTTGTAAGAGTGCAGGAAGCCCGAGGGGGCGATGAGATACAGACGAACAGGTGCAGACAGGCGGCGAGGCGGAAAGGACGACAACGACAATGATGCTGCAGGAGTCGCGCTAACCCCTTGACTTGACGCCAAAAAGCGAGACATGAGCCGTGGGTCTTCTAATCGCTTGCTGTCACTGGCTGAATTTGCAAACTCGCGACGTCGTCGTCGTCGGCGTCGGCGTCGGCGTCGTCGCCTTGTTGCGGTGATGACAATGGATGATGACCCGTAAGTTGGGTACCTAGAGCAAAGCAGATCAGAGTACTATACTCGACTGTACTGTGTTGTACTGTATACGCGTAGACGTAAACGCATCCGTGCCAGACACGACGAGACAATGCAAATATCCCGGAATGGTCAGATGTGCGGCAGCTGGCCAGCCACAATCCGCCCGCTGCTGCTGCTCCCTCATTGTTCCATGGATCCAGCGGGCGATGACAGAAGCGATTGACAACTCGACAACCTTCATGGAGAATAATCGGCGTGCCCGAGGCGCAGCAAAGCAAAAGTAGATGAACGCATGTGATGACATCTGGCACTTCACGTACCAACATCAGTGGTGGTTTGCTGTTGTGGTTGTGGTGGAGAAGCACGATGGCACCGTCTTTGCGCTAGGTACGAGCAGGCACGGTGCCGGGAGGCTAAAGGGTTTCCCATGATGACGGGAGTTCGAGGAAGGCCCGGTGCACTCGATGAACTGGCAGGTAGACTGGATGTTGGTCCACTGGAAGTCATGGAAGGCGCTTGCCATGTGCGCTGGAAGTCCGTGGGATGAGGCGCTCTGGCAGGTTGGCAGGTGCAGGTGGCAGGTGGTGGACGGACTCGTTGGTACATGGAACGTCAGTGGTGGTCCAACCCGTGGAAGTGGGAGAGATGGCGGACGGCGGAAGAACAGCGGACGGCCCCCGATTCGCAAACTGTGACGGGAGGAGTGGGTTGAGCTGGTTCGGGAGGGAACAAGGACAGTCTCGTCAGGCCTGGTTCGACCGCATTGGCGATCTGCCAGCGGTCAGTTTATGTAGGGGGGCTTGTTTGAAAATGGAATGGAGAGGCTGACAGGGGAAGCGCGGGTCGATCCACCGGCCCTTCAACTGTGTCAATGTGTCTGTCCATCTTCGTCGCCCTACGACGCCCCGTGGAAGGCCCCCCAACGGCTAACGACTCGCGAGAAAAAGGCGCCGACCCCCACCCCACTCGTCGTCCCAAAGAGGCGATCCTTAATTGCGGCTTAGACACTTCCAACAAACCAACACAGCACTGAAGAAGGGGGGCTTTGCGTGCACACACACAAGCCGGGCGTCTGTCTCAAACGCCTTAGTAGGGACCCTACCGGGGCCCTGCACACCCCTTTCTTTCCTTGCCTACCCAACTTCCCGCCCCAAGACATTTGCGTCCGTTTCTGCAGCGCCCAGCTGGATCCCCAGCCGCCGTGACCCCTGTCTGCGTTGCTGGGCATCTGCCACCCAGCACGCTGGATAGATGCAACTGGGCCGCTGGATCGCTCCATGCAACTGAACCGCTGGATCGCTTCACGCAACTGGGCCCACTGGACAGCTGCAACTCGGACCCCGTTCGACAGCGGCGCGTCTCGAGCGTTGACTCGATTCGACCGTCCGAGGCATCGGGTTCTCTCTCATCGGAGACTATTTTCCACATAACCTGACCAGGCACTCTAAGCCGCGCCGGTCCTGTTGCCTCTTCTGTTTGGTTAGCTTATGTAAATGCAGGAACTTGGGCGTCGTTTGAGACATGTACGTTATTTCCATTAGTTGAGGTTATCCTCATGGCTCGTAATTAGATAGCCTATTCGTCTTGCAGCCAAGGAGGCGGAGACTATTAATAACCATAATAATAGTGATTTAGTGGGGAGGGTAGTTCCTCCTACCCCTAGACACATTCAAACCCTATCTTGGATATTCGTACTCGTCACTCGCGCTGTATCCTTCCGTATACGAGGATGCGAAAGGCTGAATATGGCGGCCGAAAGAGGGTGGGATGACGCAGGGAGAACCGCAGGAGTTTCGCTCGGCACACAACGCAGACGTCGGTTCACATTGAGGTTATTGATCGGCAATGCAGGCCAGAAGAAGGCCCTCGGTTAGCTGAATGGGGAGAAAGAAAAAGAGACAAGACAAAAGGCAGATCACCGATCTAGAGGGTCCCGGCACTTGGCCCTCCTCCCCCAAATCTGCGCCTCCATCTAAAGTGCTGGTGATGTGACCGCTGCAGTAGCTCGAAAAAGCCCTGTCGCAAAAAGGAAGTGCAGTTTTCTGCCATGTGCTAAGCGCGGAGATCGACGTTCCCGAGATGGGAAGCGCTCACGCAGAGCAAACAACGGATACTTCAGTTCGGGCAGGGGGGGGAGGGAAGGGTTTTTTTTTGTTGGTTGCGACAGCTTTATTCCCGGTTTTCATTGGGTCATTCCCTTCACCGGTCCAGCTGAAGCTCCGTGTAACGTGCCAAGCCATTAAGCGTGCAGTGCAAAGAGACAGCGACCAACCAGATTCCATTCTGAGCCCCCATCAACCAAATCCAAAGGAATACGTGCCCACTCGTCCGGGGCCTCCCCAGTCGGTCCTCGGCCCCCAGAGCCAGATCCCCCTGGGCCGTCGTCCCCCTTGGGGATGGGAATGGATGGATCATCGAGACGGGCCAACGCAAGCAAGTCAGTGATGCTTGCGTGGTCCCAGGTCTTGGGTACTTTGCGGGCTTCTCTGGGAAGAGGAACAAGCCGCCGAGCTGAGCCCCTGGCTGTCCCTAGGGCTGAATCCTGCCCGCGTTGACGTGACCGCCAGCCATCTAATCCCAAGTCCTGGCCTGCGTTGTCTGTGCTCGTGGGCGTGTTTTCTCATGTGGAGTCTCAGATCTTTGCAAAGAGTTCTTTCTCCTCCACACCCTCCTCGGAACGAAAGGTTTCGGATGAAGGAGGCAGTCAGTCAGTCTCTGGAATCAGCATTGCATCATAATTATGTTAGGCATGTGGAATGATGAAACCCAGTCTGGCAGTGGAACCGTGAGCGCCTCGGCCAGCGCCTTGCTAACTTACTACTTGTTGTAGACTCCGTTGTCATCCACATGGGCGGGCGGCCGCGTCTTGGCCCGGCGCTGCGGGAGGCCCACCACCGCGCCGTCCTGACGCCCTTGGTCCGTCTCCGCCGTCCGTTATCTGATGTCAGCTGTTCCCTCCGTGCCGCCTCTCTCTCGCTCCCCAATCCGTCATCGTGCCTCTGGGTTCCCAGGTTTCCAACACTTGCATTGGATGGGGAGGCCGATGCACGTCCAAGGTGCAGTGCAGTGAAGTGCTCCTCTGTCAATGAAAATGGTGTTAGTGCTTGCTGTCCACCTCCCTCTCAAAACGACCGCCACCAACAACGAAACGATCAAATCCACGCGAGGCGCCCCTAGCGCTGCGCTCGTGGTCGCCTTGCCAGGTCGCTTCTGCGCTTGGGCTTCTTGGCTCTCTTCTCTCCCGACTTCTGCGCGAAGGAAAATTATCCTGATTTCCTTCGCCGGTCGAAAGTCGCCCTCTCCGTCGGGCCAGATCATTGGCTCCCCCGGTGGATCCCTTTCTTTCTTATCCCGATGACCCTCTCCTTCACTGTCTCCACCGAGTCCACTCTCAGAACTCCAGACTCCATCTCATCCTCCCACCTGGTACCTGGGTTCTGCGCATCTCGCCTAGGGCCCCCCTCTGCGGCGCTTCCACGGCCCATCGTCATTCATCGACAGATTCCCAAAGCCGAGAGGATTCTCTTTTCTTTGCTTTTTTTCCTTCTTCTTTCTCACCTGCTTCTGACGCGCAAGATGTCATCTCTTGTGCAGTCTACCATCGATCGTAGTCTCGCCACCCCCTTGTAAGTCGCTGTACGAAAACTTGCTTCGTGCAAGTTGGCCCGTCAGGCATCCGTCGCTGCATCGAGCCGCCCAGCGATTGGCACTAGACTAATCTAAGACCGATATGGAGCCCCCGGTTGGCCTCTTGCCCCGGGTGTTCGTCAGGATTGTGGACCGCATCTGAACCATGATCAGCAAACGGCGCGCTCTTTGAGTCGTCTCTTTTCCACCGACTTCACTAGACTACAGACCACCAGACCGGTCGGCATCTGTCACATCTCACACATGCTAGAGCCCGACATCCTTGCCCGAACGGACGCCTCCAACCGCTCTTCATATCGGCACTTGCAAAGAGGACTCTCGAGTTGTCTGAATAGGTAGTTCAGCTTCAACCACCTCCACCACCACCACCACCACCACCGCTGCCGCACCCGCGCGGCCAGGATGATACGCCGCCTCCCAAGCCCTTCTCTCCTCTTCTCTCTTCCGTCACCGCTATCACGTTCGAATCACATACCTCACGACGCGCACCAAGTTCCTAATCTGCCCAGACACGGTATTCGTAGACTATTCCGACATCACATCTCCATCTATCGGCCGTTGCTGCAGCTCGCTCCACCACACGGCTACCGCGGATCCTTCCGACCCGAATTTGCAAATCACCCTGTCAGTGCAGATCTCATCGATCTGAACAATCTCGGGGAAGTGTCGTAGCCGCCCGGCCTGTTTCCAAAGCCCACACGCAGTCACAGAGTCACGCGCCACCTCCTAAAGAAGAAATCCGTGCATCTGGATGCTGGGCTCCAGAACTCCAGCTCCGGTCCAGCGTGACCCCGGCCCAAGCACAGTAGGCACGACGCACGACGCACGACGCACGACGCACGACGCCAGACGCAAAATGCCTCCTGCATTGGCCAAGGGTTGCCTTGTCACTTATCACAGGGGGGGGCTTTCATTGATGGAAGAGCCACTCACGTAGCGAAAAGCTAACATCGTTCCCATCTTCATTTTTCCAATGTCCCCTGCTCCCAGCATTAACGCCGCTGTTATGAGTATCCTAGACGATATTGCATGTGCCTACGAATTACTCCATCCCCGTGTTCCGAATCCAGAGACTACCGCCCAATGACAGACCAATACCAAAGATAGCATCCTCCTCCATTAGTTTCCTTCCCTTTTCAACTTCCAATTGTCGTTCTGTGCTCAACTGTCAGGTCGATGGATGATTTTGCTCACAACGCAGTTTTGTGAACACTTTTGGTGGCTGCACTCGATGCACATCGTCGTAGTCTTCAAGTTTATGTCTTCGTTGCAGCGGCACTAATGGAAATACACGTTAGGCTCTGTCCGTAGCGATAAAACAGTTGGTCAACTTACACATTGCCACATGTATACCACGTCCTGTCGTTGTTTCTTGCGGGAATTGATCTCGGCGTCAGCACTTAGCTTGCGCTTCAAGGGGGAGCTCATTCCAGAGTCCGAAGTTGAGCTCGATTCCTCCGTCGAGGACTGCGTGCTTGCGTCACGCTTTTGATTCTCGGTCTCCATTTGCTTCCATTCGATGATGTTCCTTTTTAGTTTGCCGTCACGACCAGAAAAATGATCGTCGATGTGGTCACACCGTTTTGTCCAGGCGTTGACCCCTTCGTCAGTGATCTCGACGATTTCAACGCAGAAACCACACCAGAATCGAGTGTCACAGTGGCGCCCAATCCGGCATTTGTCGAGCTTCTCCTCGATCTGCTTCGTATCGCTCATCAAGTGCTCCTTGGTGAGATGGTGCTTGAAGCTCTCCCTTCTATGGCAAACCTTGTCACAAAGCTGTTGTGAGTTCGCCTTGTTATCCTCACACTTCCATCTCTCAAGCTGCCAGTGTTGACTACTTTCATGCCTTTTCCAATCATTCTTGCTCCCGAAAGCCTTGGAACAGTCAGGAAAGGTGCATCCATATGGCTTCTCGTGCCGTTTCAGATGTTTTCTGCCAAATGGTTAGCGGTGGAGCAGGTAAAGGGGACCGGGTAACGGACTTCAGCTCGCATGGTCTGGCGAATTTCTTTGCACACTCAGGGCATGGGTATTGTGTCTTTTGGTTGACAGAATCCTTCGTTGAGCACGTTGCTTTAGAGTTCTCCACATCTTCGTTCAGAGCGCTCTTTAAGAGCTCTTTGGGGAGAGTTTTCAGATACTCCAGGACCCTTTCAGGATCTTTGTTCAAGCCGAGCAGATTGATAGAGATTGTGTCAGATGAAGAACGAATCGCGGAGCTTGATTGCTCTGGCACTACGTCTCTCATCTTAACATCTGGCTGCTCTGTCCTGGATTGGTTCAGCCTCAAGCCCTTGGGATGGGTGGAAACCGTTTCCAAGGCGCTGTCACACTCGTCGCCATGCTCGGACGACTCAGTGGCGTCGTCTCCAGGGCCAGTATCATCATCGTTACACACAGAAAGCTCACAATTGCTTGGGATGCTTTCATGAGTTTGCTGCGTGTAGGGATAACGTCTAGATTGAGGAGTCATCTGAACGCCAGGTGCCCGGCCAGATTGCAATGAGCCTTGACCCGTCCCATGTAGGAGTTCTGGCTGCATGAAGGCATCATCGACGTCTTGGACCCGAGCAGACCCTGCTGGGCCCTTCTCAGAAGACGTAGATGTTGAGTTCTGAAGTATGGAATCCAGGGAGTCCAGGTCGTCTTGCAGTTGAGGAATTCCATGTCTGGAATTCGTAGCCATTGGTTGGTTTTCGGGAAAAGATTGAGAAAAAGGATGCCCAATAGATTTCTGAGTGTTGGCAGACTGGTTGATGTTCATGTATGAGAGGGCGCTTCCTCCAACACCTTCGAGATCTTCACCCAAGGGAGGTTGGCTAGGAAGTGGTCAGTCAAATGGTTTGAGAAATCAAGCATAGTCGCGAGTACATACCGATAGATGTATTCCCCGAGATCCTCATCGGCAGCGTATTTCCTGTGGTGAATGCGGCGCAGATGAGAGCGAAAGTTGTCTGCTCTTGGCCAGAGCTTGGGGTTGTCTCTTCCGGAACATTGACCCAAGCGACAGACGTATCTGGGTCCAGAAACCGACAAGTCGGAATGGACGCTCCGTTTGTGTCTGTCGAGGTCATTCTTGGTGCTGAAGCCTTCCGTACGATTGCAGCCAGGTGCCTTGCAAGCGAAAGGCTTGCTGTGTCTGAGATTGTGCTTGCTGGTTCATGTGAGACTAAGTCCTTGGTGAACTTGCGAAATATGCTAACTTACTTGAGCTCAGATCTTGTTCGCAGCCAGGTTTCACATTTGGCACAATAGTGCTTGAGGTCTCCACTAGCAGGACCAGTGGTGACGCTCGGGGTCGGTCGTGGCGGTGCCCAGGTGGGAGGTGGAGGGTGGGCGCCGAGGTGGAAAGCCTCGAAGAGGTGTGCCGCATTATGGGCCTCGGGATTCTGATCGTCTTCGTATACAGAGGTGTTCTCGATGCTATAGGGTGCACCAGCACCACTCCCACCGTATCCCGAATCATCGTTGGTTGTATCACACTCGGATTGCAGGGCCGTACTTCTATAGTTCTGGAAGGCGGCAGCACCTTGAAAATTGATCGACCCTGACAGATGCTGGCCAGATTGAGTGTCCGGGGGAATACTTGCCACAATTCCCTGAGGTACCCAAGGGCTGTCTTCACTCATGTTGTAGAATCGTGTCAAGTTCCATGGAAAGGGTGCCTTCCCAGAGGGTTGTTGAGTTGCAGACGGCCCATTCTGGGCATACTTATGGTGATTGGAGCCGGGAGACTCGGCGCCCGAACGGCGGCCCGAGCCGGAGTTTGAGGTTTCCATTGCGAGAGTTGATCTGGTAGGGTTGAGTGATGTTTATAAGGGAGAGTAACACCAAACGGTCAACGGCCCAGCTCGTACTGTCAACCGAGAGGAGCACTATAAAATGGCATAAGATAGTGTCAGAAATTGGGTTCGGGCGAGGAGCATACACGAGTAAGAGAAGATGCCGTTCAGCGAGCAGGAAGGGACTGAAGGTGGAGGACTGCTTATGATGTCAGCGACGTCGACAATTCTACACGTTCAGAGACGGGAACGCACGGCTGAGGCTAGAGAAATCAGGAATAAGTAGGCTTGAGAAAAAGGCGACAAGCGTTCACAGAGATGGTCTGTACAGTGGCGTTGGTTGGCTAAGATAGTCGAGGAGCTATGTTGGTAGCCAGAGAGCGCCGAGTGGCGATGTCCAAGGCGACGACGATGGCACCAGCAACGGAACTGCACGCCAGACTTTGGATAGAATCGAGCAAAGTAGCAACAAGCTAGAACAGACTGATCAAGTACAAGGGGGAGAGGGCGAAGAGGAGGCTGGTGATAGAGCCATGCAGAGGCGACGATGCAGAGAGAGACGTAGAGGGCAAGGTGGACAAGAACGATGGAAGAGCGAGGCGGGGAGGGAAGCCAAGGCGAGCGACAAAATGGATGAGAAGGGGAGGGTTGAAACTCGGCAGTTAAACCAGAGCCTCATGAACCCGAGTCCTTCTGGTTCTCCTGGGATCGTATGTCGCCAGGTTGAGTGGCACTGGGGAGGGTGGGGAGTTGAAACGGGCAGCGGGTGGTGGGGTCTTTCTGCCTTGTTGCCGCACCGCAGACGCTGGGTGCTGCGTTGAGGCTCGAGTCCACTGACGCAAGGTCGTGGTTTAAGCAAGGTTGCGACAGCTTGGAGCAGAGAGACACGGACAGACGAGGGCGGTTATAGGCCGATGACATGCCACGTCAAAGCGACGGGACGAACGGACGGAGTCGCAATGACGGCGGTGCAAGCGAGTGCAGAGGAGAGAGACAAGAGACGAGGAGATGAGGAGACGAGGAGACGAGACGAGCAGCGAAGGAGAGCGAGGATGTGAGAATCGACATCATTTGGGTGTCCTACATGCCGTGAAGGCGTCCCATCGTACTTCGGCCCGCCTCACTTTCGCCCGCGCTTTCCCTTGTGTCGTG
The DNA here is from genome assembly GCA_037954305.1 of Neonectria magnoliae. NCBI lineage: Eukaryota > Fungi > Ascomycota > Sordariomycetes > Hypocreales > Nectriaceae > Neonectria > Neonectria magnoliae. The sequence continues at coordinate 184,632 of JAZAVK010000048.1, read as the reverse complement.
TCATCCGGCCTATCAGAGCGCCCTGTTCCACCCCCCTCTGCCACACGTCTGCGTCGGTGAGTTGCAAGGCAGCCGTCAGGCAACCGCGAGGCAGCCAAGCCAAAAACGCTCACCACAGATCTATCAGATTGCGAACCACCACGAACCACAAACCAAAAAAAGAAACAAAGAAAGAAAAGAAAAAAAAAATTGACATCCTCGCAATCTGTCATATTACAAACACCTGCATATTGTGACAGACGTGCACTAGCCAGCCCCTTTTCCCCGCTCGCCGCCCTTTTTGCCTTGCTGAGAAGGGCGTGATGCGTGCGTCGCCCTTCGCGCGTGCTCGCGCTGCGCCCCCGCGTACACGATACCTTGCTGCGAGTTTCTGCGATGCCTTGATACCCGACTCGCGCGGGATTCGAGACTCGGGGGGGGGGCTTGGTCTAAGACTCGAGACCCGGAATGGATGGTGACGCAAATGTTGCAAATGGCCCCGTCGACCTTGCATTGGCATTCATACTTTCATACGCCACATCACACACACACTGCGCTGCGCAGCCAAGTTTCCCTCATGGCTTCCTCCGCCACCACCATGGGTTTGTTTGCGAACCATCTCCGCTATGTTCCGCATTGTCATTTCTTGCTTTTCATGTACGCAAAGCATCCCGAGGAGCTACCGAGGGCATTCGTGATCGTCAACCTAGCTTGCGAATGTGGGAATGCCGGGACGTAGCTTGAAGCAACCTCTTTCCGGTTTGTCGCGTGGGCTCGTGGTCCAGAGACCTATCCAACGACATGCTGGGCTACATGTCTCTCAGTTGCTATCAATGCGTGCTGTGTCTTTCGTAGTGACTTCGAATATACAAACCTCATACCAAGACCGCGTGCCCGATTCCAGCCTAGAGCACGGACTCGGTTATTGGACTGCTTCGCTTCCAACCACATCCCTTACAATACCCATCTTGAAGCTGAATAGGTGGCTTCTAGACATCAGCTCAGACGCCAAGATATCTCTAGCTATGCCGTCCTGCAGCCTCTCACGCCTCTTCTTAGTTGTCTCTTCCCTCCGTTAGTTATTCCTTTTGCCATCCTAACTACCCACTTTTTCTCTCTCAGTGTCGTCCCGGCTTCCCTTGGCCTCTATAACTCCGAGAGCCAAGCTGTGCCCGGGCTGTTCAGCCGTTCTGCAACGTGCCGTGCCGTGTCTGCGCTATGGAACTTTGCCCAGCCTCTCAGAATTGTCCTTCAGCGCAACGACCTCTTCTCCCGGGGGGCCTTGTCGCATCTCCGATCTTGATCGAGCACAATCTCGCCCCGGATCTGGCACTGTCTTGGGAAACCGGGTATCTGGAATTATGCTGCAGCCTCCGAGATGCTTGGTCTTCCTTGGACACGGTTCCCTCGACACAGTCCTTTCGACTCTGAGCACGGCCTAGAACCGACGCAGTGTGGAGATATCACTAACTACTCTTCGAATGTTGTTTGTCAACCAGACCGCGGTCCTTTTGCTCCATGTTCTTTACTCGACCTTTTAGCACGAACTCATGTTTTTGATGGAAATACCGGCTAGTGTCAAGGAGTTGTTACTTACCGCAACCCCATTTTGTGAGTGTCCTGAGACGTCTCGGTTGAGGGCATTCATTGTCGTAGCTTTGGCCACTCACAATAAAGCTCGTTCAAGAGCGACTTCTCCATCAAAGCAAGTCAGGCCAAGCCTGTAATCAAAATCCACAGTAGAAGCTTGCAGAGCCCATGCTCGTTGACATACAATGTCAAATTTGACTCATTACTCCCACAAGCACTGTGCAACAAGACCCGGTTTCCGTCACCACCTAACGCATGCTCCATCGGATATCTGCCTCTGCTCCGATGCATATCGCTCTTTAGAGTACGATTTCGGGGCCGAAATCTTTCTGCGGCGAGTCCCTGCGTGCAGAACGAAATGATCTGTCGGCTTCTGACCCCCGGAGACGGCGACCAGTTGCATGTTTTGTAGATGAAATGTGACATGATTGGATCTTAGGGCTCTTGATTGTCCACCTGCTTTTGTGTTTGTATTCGCAGCTGCCTCTGTAGGTTCTTTGTTGAGGGCTTTAACTACGACATGTTTGTCTATAAAAGGCCAACTGGGCCCCGTGATGGTCTATTCAATTATGTCTCATCATCTCAGTTGCCCTAGGCAAGAAATAACAACGTTGCTGTCCGCTTTCACTCTCAATTCCATTCCCGCATCTTGTATCAACACTTCCATCAACCTCGACAACAGGTAAGTAGCCATACTTAATGATTACCCTCTACTACGCACGCTAACGCCCCATGCCAGACCCCAAGGTTCATCTTCAACCATCCAAGATGTGCGACTGGGAGGAATACCTCTTTCTCTGCAACCATTCCACCTTCCGCATCAAGTCATACTGCCACTTCGCCCGCAACGACCCAAACCACCAGTGTTTTGGTGTCAAGGTCCTCCGCAACTCATGGCGCCAGCCTGGACTGTGTGAAACCTGCATGGGCTTGCAGCCAGCTGCCGGACCGGGGAAACAGAGCTCGCAAGTTACCAATGGCCATCACGGACAGACTTTGCAGTAGTGTAGTTGGATATGAAGAGTTTGGGGCGGAGCGTCTTGGTAAAATTTGGCTTGGGGCTATTGGCCGGGAGGGTCTGTCAGTTTGTTTCAATGAGTCTTGTGCAGCTTGTTCTACATAGCTCTCCAGACGAGTTCATAAAAAGGCGGTGTTCTTTGAAGCGGAGATGTTATCATAATTGACAATCTGCGTCATACCATCAATGACAAAACGTCAAACTTGCTGCGGTGCCTCTGATGTCCCAAACATCTGTGACCACGACATGGTGTCAATGACACCATGGCCAGTTACACACCCAGCTCGCCCTGGGAAGAAGACACCGCCGCTGATCTCGGTATAGGTAGGGATTATATCGGCCCTTGGATTCTGAAATGAGAAAAAGCGAAGTACGAAAGGAATTTGAGAGGTACATGCGCCAGGCACTGTGGCCTCTTTCGGTAGCACGAGGCCATGCCCGTCCACAATTTGCGGGGACACAACGTTACAACGGCGTGGTGGAACATTCCAGGTGGGGGTCGACAGTTTGTTGCAATGGCCTGCAAAGATTATAATTTGTTTCGGACGTCGGAAGGACTCCGTGGCTAACACTGTGAAGCTCTCTTGGATCACTAGGGGGCTGAAGCGCGTTGTAAGGGTCCAGAGACAGGTAGGTTCGAAGACGGGACACTTCAACCACCAATGCGCATCGCCGGGCGTAAGATTAAGTTATACTCCCGTCTGTAATAATTCCAATTGCTTGAGTGCAAATTGAGAAGCTCTCCATAGACCAAGGTGACATGGATAGGGAACCCAGAGGCCACAGCATAAAGGAACGAAACGGCTTCCGCCTGGGGAAAATACTCACACATCTTCACAGCAGCGGAGAATACAGAGGCGCGGCATTCACAAGAGAGACAGAGATGTAAGGGAAATGGACCGGCCGGGTTGCCGCGTCGGCCTCAGTTCACAACCTGACTTTGTCGGTAAGACACATCTCGGCTAGTCAGTCCATGTTTGTGGCGCCCTCCACCAAGCCAACGACGTTGTACCGCTTGGAGAAGAAGGTGACCCAGTCATCCAACACGCCCTTCTCCTTGTCGCTCAGGTCTTGCCAGTCGGGCCGGGCGTCCTCGGGCTTGGTGGACGTCTTGCCCAGGGCCCTGGAGGCGTCCTTGCCGGCGAAGACTGCGGCGCATGCGTCAGTGACTGGGTGCGGGCGAAGCGAAAGACGCGGGTGCGCATTTGAGCATGGCGGCTCCTGGGGAGGTGATCTTACCGTTGTATGAACCCCCTGGCTGGTAGGCTTTGTTGCCAGTCACGTCGTAGACCTTGCCCTGATTTCATGCGATTAGACGCTGCAGGAAGACGAAGACGTGGACGAAGATGATAAGAAGATCTCATACCTTGATGGCGACGTAGCACTTGCCGCCGTCGGCTCCTGTTGCTCAATCTCAGCCAGAAACTCATGTGAAGCCAATCAACACCATCGCGATGATGCCGGTAATGGCGGGGTTGGAGGCGACGAACCATTGGACCTAGCCAGCTCCTCGGCAGAGATGGGGTCATCCTTAGGCGGGTCCAAGGTGACGGCGGTCTTGGGCTCGAATTTTCCCGACATTTTTCTGAATAAGAGCAAAGAGCAAAGAGCAAAGAATAATCTGGAAGTGAAGAGAGGAGGTTCTTCTTGTGTTTAGGAAAGTTGAGGATATTCCGTCATGGGCCCTTGCAAAGCCTCGGTCGGCAAAACATACACGAGACGATTAGCAAAGCCGACCTTGCGGCCCTACCAACGGTCCCACAATTCCCCGTGCTGGTCCGTGCCCTCACCTAGCGGCGCAACTCGGTAACTTATGGGTCACGAACAGACCGGGATTTCGTACATTCGCATCGCAAGCGGCTTCCAACTTGAAAAGTCTCGCAACACTCTCGCCGAGCACTTTCGCTCACTGCATTCTTCTCCACCCTTCCCCCTGGCCCGCCCGCCATGTCGGTCTCGGAAGTCGCATCGCTGCGGCCTCTCCGCGGCCAGTGTCTCCGGTATGCCTCCTCCGGCCTATTGTCCGTCCACCTCCGGTCGCGGTCTGCCGCCGTCCACATCCGCGCCGTCATACCCCTCCGACCCGATCCTGCACAGCGGCGCTTCCAGACCAGTTCCTCCAAGCATGGCGCCAACAGAGAGCTCGCCAATAAGCAGAACCAGCTGCCCAGGAAGCAACAGCCTGCCCAGCCCCAGATCACCTTTCGCAAGTTCGCCGGACGTGCCCTCGCCGCGGGGCTTCGAAGTCTCGCCAACGCTCTGAGTCCGACCGGCATTAAGACGGCCTTCCGCCAGAGCCCTGGAGCTACTACCTTTGCATTGGCAATGTATGGCACCATCCTTTTTCCTCGCATTGGCTATAGCTAACCCGAACAGCTTGATCGTCATTGGCATCATGGCTGGCTACACGGCTAAGCTCTACTTCACCTACTTCTACCACCTCCAGTTCACGAGATACCCGAAGCCCATCGCCAACTCCCTGCGACGTGCTCTATACTACACCAACATCAGCCCCGACCCCGAGCTGGCCCTGAAGTACTACAAGCGGGCGATGGAACAGTGCGCCGAGCATGGCTTGGATCCTTTCTCCGATGAGGTTCTCGGTATCCGAATCCAGACATCGTATTGGCTGCAGAAGATTGGCAATTACAACGGCACCCTCCACGTCCTCGAATCCGTGCTGGGAGATCTCAAGAAGTGGGTTGACGTCATGGAGCAGTCCGTCAAGGACGGCAAGGTCGACAATGCCGGGAGACTACTTACACCTGCACCGAAGCAGCCAGAGGCAATCGAGGCCACCGAGGCCACCTCCGCTGATAAGACTGAGGACGATTCCGTGCCCGAGAACCTCTGGCACAAACGCCGGCGACTTCTCGCCAAGGCCATTGGAACGTCCGTCAAGCTAGGAGAGCTATACTCGGACGAGCACGTCCTCGACCCCGACAACTCCCAGAAACACCTCGTCTGGGCAGTTGAGACCGCCTTGAAGGAATTCCGCCGCCGCAAGACCGAGGGCGTCAAGGAAGGCGAGGGCGACTGGCTTTCCCCCGAGGAGACAGGCGGCGCCATCGAAACCCTCGGCCGCGACTACGAGAGCAAGGGGCAGTTCCACCTCGCCATCCCCCTCTTCTTCCAGGCCCTCCGCCTCTGCGAGATGCCCTGCCACCGCGCCGTCATCATGAATAACCTCTCCGCCACCTTCGCCCAGCACCCGATCTTCACACCGACCCTCGCCGACCAGCCCTCCGACGCCCTCCGCGAGCTGCACGACCCGGCCATGCCCACCACCCGCAAGGAATGTCTCGAGGCGGCCATCAACTGGTCCAAGAACGCCTATCTCCACGCCGAGGAAGTCAAGGGCGACGACCGCACCCCCGAGTGCGACGAGGCCTGTGCTGTTGCCCTTTGCAACTGGGGCGACGTTGCCGCCATGCTGGGTAACACCGAAGTCGCCCGCAATAAGTACAACCAGTGTATCGAGATGAGTGACAAGCTTGACTTTCCTCACGCCGCCAAGCAGGCCCGTGGCGGTCTCGCGAACCTCAACGCCAGGAAGGCTTAAGATGAGATTTGACATTGGCCGTCTGTTAAGATGCATAAGCTGATGGCGCAACTGCTGTATATTTAAAGGGTCACATCTTGGATTGGAATCTCCATTCGATGTCCTACATTCATGAAGCATAGTGGCGGATTTGTGTTTGACGTTCAATGCATGGCAACTCTGACTTTGAACGGACTCGGACCTGTATTAGTATAGGGCAACCTAAATGGAACGTATCAGGAGAAACAGACGCTAGACTCTATATTATCACACGTTACGTATTAGACAGCTTCACCAAAAGCCTGGCATTTACGCATTTTATGTAGCTAGAGCCACCCAATTTCTGTGTTGGACTGGATCAAATCCGTCCTAGCAATATGCTGCCATCATTCACGAATTCATCCCAGGCCTGAGCTCCTGGCGGACATAAGTCAAGCCATTTACGATTCCGTACGCCATTCTCCTTCATTCCGTCCCGTCCCATCCCGTCTTGAGTTCCCATGTCATAAACTACGCCATCTTCTGCCTCTTCGCCTCCAAGCCATTAACTGTTGCGACGTTGGCAGTAGGGCCAGTTCCATTCGCCGGAAGGTCAGCTAGTGCAGGTCTCCTGGTGTTTGCATCGCCGGGAGGTGGACGCTTCATCGTCGGCGGCCGATACGATCCCCTATTCGCAAGTGGGCTGCCCGGTCCACCCGGCGCGCCTATCCGGCGGGTTTGGTCTAATGAAGGGTTGACCATGTTTGTGCGAGCGCCTTGGGAGCTGGGAAACGATGGGCGGACAGGCGTGAATCCACCAGTGTTCTTGTGGGGGGGTGCAGATGTTTCTGCCTGAGAGCTAGTAGGGGCGACGTGCTGGCCGCTCCTTGAAACAGGTTTGGAGGAAGAGTGATCGATACCCGGAGTCTTTCTGATGGAAGGGCTCTCTGCCTTGGGGTTAAAGGCTTGAGGTCCGTGAGGCAACGAAAGACGAGCGTTGCTCGTGCCTTGAATTGTAGATTCAGGCAGCTGACTGACTGCTCTAGCGGAGAAAAAGCCAACAGCCTCTGAAGCATTTCCATTTGGAGGGGCGGGTGGTGGAGGCCGAGAACCCCCGGCTTGATTCGGGGTTGTGGTTCGAGTAATAGGAGCTGGCTGAGGTCGATTTGATGGGCCCTGCTGCCCAGTGTTCGAAGATCCGGTACGTGTTTGAGCCTGGTTTGGGGTTTGTGGTGGGCCATTCGCAGGCCCGCCAGAGAAAGATCTGTCAGGCTGCAAGGCAATTTGCTGTCCTTGTGGGCGGGTGTTCGTGCTTTTCTCACTCGGAGCATGTCCAATGATAGATGTTGATAGCATAACTTCGTCAGGGTGGCCGTCTTCTGGAACGCAGAAGTCCGCCTCGTCAAGCTCTACAGACATTCAGCCTCAATTTCCTCAAATCCATCCGAGGACAGCATACCTCCTAGAAAGTCCTCAAACGACTCCGATACTGCAGGATGCGGCTCCGTCTTAATCGCCGTTGTTACTGGAGCAGCCTTGGCAATCGGCTCAGCCTGGGGAATATCCCGCTTCACAAAGTCAGAGTGGCGATGGAGGCTGTCCTGATCAAATTTCCTGACCGGCTCAGCCTTAATCTTGGTGACTTGCTTGACGTAATCTTTGTCGTAGATGCAGTTCCCAAGCACGTTGCCAAAGCTCCTCAACGCTCGCTTCATCCCGTCAGTTGTCCCCTCTTTCTTGGCCTTCTCAAACGCCATTGCTTTTCCTTTTGCATTCTCGATCGACCCGTATCCGATATCCTCGTGGAAGGTGCCATCGCGAAGCGTGATGCGAACAATGACCGATAAGCCAATGCTGACACGCTGAGTCTGGGGGTTCTCGTCGGCGAAATCAACTTGAATGTTTTGAATCGAGGATGACCATCCGTTAAAGCCGAAGACTTCATTTGCGAGGGTGATGCACTTCTCAGCGGTGAGGTAGTGCACTTTGGCACCGCCAGGACCGGCACGCGCTGAGATGTATTCAGGACCAAGCTGCTTGTCGAGCCTGGCCGATATGGTAGCAATCTCCTTTGCTGTCCATTCTGATACTCGAGGCCTCTGCTCTAGGAACGGGTTCGGCACTGTCGTGTGTTGTTGGCCTGGGCTAGGGGACGGTTAGTATAAGGAAGCGGGGAGGAGGTGAGCATGTCGCGAAACATACGCAGGCATGGTGGACGGTTAAACAATCCGTAGTGTCTATACCGTCAATCAGATAGGAACTCGGCGCAGCTCAAAACCTCCTCTGATGAATATTGGCCCAGTTGTCCAACACTTGGAAACGGAGCTGCAGCGGAGATAGCAGCTGAATGTTGGTTGTGAGGACGCGTTCAGGACCAGGCAGTCGCGCGTCTCACAGGACGTGACGGGAGAGCACGTGATCATGTGCTTTGAAATCGGGGTCCACCCTTTCGGGGGGGGGGGGCGACGCTGTCACCACCGGGGACGGTCCCGTCAGCCCCACTGATTTCCGAGGCACTCAACTACACCGTCGACAACTAACCATTTCTGTCGGGTTATACTTCTCCAAGAGACATTTCATGAGAACTGATAACAAAAATAGATGACGAAGCCACTGAGATATCTCATAAAGGCCTATGACAGACCATCCGCTGACAGCGAGTGGAGTTGGACCTACATGACCAAGCAGGACGCGGAAGCTGTGAATGCTCTAGATTTTCAGTCCGCATAACCCGTCAGGTTTTATCTTTTCACAGTCACTATAGTAAAACTACATTGTACTGGGAAAGACGTTTAGAGTAAGACGGTAGTTGTAGTGCATGCATAAAGTTAAAGGGAGTCCCGAGGCATCTTCCAATCTTAATTCAACATAAACGCATAGCATATTCGGAGAGTACGAATTGATGGTGATCCCTCTTGGTGTTCAAAAGATACCCCTTTTCACACCTAGAAATTACAGTCACTGCCCGCTTTTCTTCCACCAAAATCCATATAACAGAGAAGGAAAACACAGACACTGAGAAAAATACTTTATAGATTGGTGTGAACTGTGTATAGTTCCGGCCTTCGTAAGTTTCCAAGAGATCGATGGGCTTTCAGAAATCCGTCAGTATTCAGGCGGCATGAGGTCAAATCCTCGGGTCCTGGCAAGCTGAACTGGAACAATACGGGTGCCAAGCTTCAAAGCATGGCCCGTTGTAAATGGTTACCAAAACCTCGCCCCCTCCCCTTGCTTACATGGAGATGAAGGAACTGCGGTTCAACTTCAACTTGCTTTGGTTTCACCTGTGGAGACGAAGAGCCCGTCTCCGAGGCTCTCGGCCGACGTCTTAACTGCCTTTGTCTTCGTACCGTGTTGTTAAGCCACGGGGTTTGCAGGCTGAAAGTTCTGGTTCCTTGGCCAAACAAATCGAACTTTCTCATCACAATGCATAAGAGGGAAAATTTAGAATACCGGTTGAACCACGTTGTGATTGCAATCATCCCTCGAGTTAAAGAACCAAGGCAGATGATGGATAAAGTAAGCCTTTCTACATACATGAATAATGTGGTCTGTCCACATATTTGGTACGAACAAAAGGAAATCCGATACATTAATAATCCCTGCTGCTCATGAGTGAAAGAAAGGGATATCAAGAAATGCAAACAAAACGCCGTCCAACCCCGCCGTGACATGAAATGAGGTGCCTGAGAAAGTCTATGCCAGCCCTTGATGCCAAATGAAAGTCGTCAAAACGATGCCGTCGTGATATATGCAGTGATGACTCGTCCGGAGCGCCGTGTTATGCAATTGTGTTTCTCTCTCAGGGTTGGGCTACAGAGGCCCAACTCGGACCGGAGCCCCGTAGGTGCCAGACATCAGCTGGTTCAGGATGGAGTTGGGATCTGAAGTATTGGAAGATCCGTTTCCGTTGGGTCCCATCCATCCGACGCTGTTGCCCATTGCGCTGATGGCACTGGCCATGCGTCCACCGGACTGGTGGTTATGCTGATTCAGAGTCTGGTCCCATCCTCCAGAGTGCAGGTTGAAGCCTCCACCTCGCTTGCCGGCCTCGTTGATAACCAAGGCCCATGCCTTTGAAATCTCCTCGTATGCATTTTCCTTGTGATGGCGGTAAGCGTGGGGCTCCCAGTCGGGGAGTTTGTGAATCAGATTTGTGGCGCCGTCGAGAAACTGGAGTGATTTGGTAGGTTGGGTCTCGTTGGGAGGAAGGAACTGGGGCGTGAAGTCGAAGAGAGCGTCGATCAAAGCAATGAGGGCGTCTTTGACCCGATAGTAGGTGTATTCGGGACTGGATTCGCCATAAGGAGCGGCATCCTTGAGCTTCTCCAAATAGTCTTGCAGTAAAGCGAGGGCGGAAGTGACGGTTGGGCGAGGGGCTCCAGCAACAACTTCATTGCCAATATCGGGGTGGCGTTCGCAAATGCGCTCGAGGACAGTTCGGAGCTGAGAGGTGTCGAGTGTCTCTAGGAGTCGTGGGAGGGACAAAGGGCGGCCGATGAGCTCGTTCGATCGGATCTTCTTGGCTGGGCGGGCGAGGGATCTGGCGGAGATGGCGGGAGAGCTCTGAGGCGACATGGTCTCGTCGCCATCCTCATCGGCTTTTCGCTTGCGGCTGGCGGCCATGTTGTGGAAGGGGGACACTGAAAGGGGGGGGTTTAGTGGTGAGCGACGGAGGAGATGAAGATGGTAATGGGCAGACGGGGTAGTAGGAAGGACAGGGAGATACTCACGAGAACGCTGGGGAGACAGCCGAGGGTTTTCGTGTTGATGGGGGAAAACCGGAGGCTGTGGCGAGAGCAAAACGTTCATGGTGGAGAGAAGGCGTCTAGACACCGGAGCACACTGGGCGGCAAAGGGTGAGTGTGACGAGGGTGAATGAGGGGATAACGAAACCCGACAAAGGGCGAGCGACGACCAAAGGCGGAAAAATATTGGAAGAATCCCAGCGGGTTTCTGCGAGTGTTGATGAAGGAGACAAGTGCCGGCGGATAGGCGGCAAGATGCAGAGTGTGTCGTGAAATGCCCCGGACGTGCAAACGTGAAAGTGTGGAGGAGGAGAAGGGAGGTCGGGGCGGCAGGCGGGACGGGAATCTCAGCAGAGAGCGGTCAGCAGCGACGGCATGGGTGGGTGCACCCGGCCGGCGAAACACAGCTCGGGGCCAAAAAAGATTGCGTTGTAAAGGGTAGCTAGCGTCCGGCAGGGTGGGTGGCAGGGTGGTAGTGGGTAATGATGGGTGGAGGGGGGGGTTGCGTGGGTTAGGTTGGCAGCGTGCGTGTGCGTGCGTTGCGTGCGTGAGCCAGCGCAGAGCAGCCAGGCAAGGCAAAAGAGAAAAGGCAAGGCAAGGTTGCCCGGTGAGTGGGTGGTGGTGTTTGTTGGTGGAGGGAAGGATTGGGCGGGTTGATTGGATCAGGTCGGGTTTGGGATTGGGCCTCTGTTTTGGGCGCTAGGTGGACCGGACGAGGTGAGCTGGTGGGTGAGGTGAGACTACAGAGATGAGTGAATGTGTGAGTGCGTGAGTAAGTTATTCGTAGAGCGGAGCTGAGACGAGAGAGGCTCGGGAGTGAATGATGCTTTTGGGCTAGGCCTCCATCCACTACTGTATTGGTCCCTGCGCCCTGGTGCCCTGCAGTTCCCGTCACTGACTGACTGACTGCCTGACTGACTGAGGTGCAGGTCTCATTTGTCTCAGGCGGCTGATTCGCGGAAACCATGGAGACGGTCGAGCTCTGTGCGGCCGCACGTGACGCATCGCTAGCATCGGCTTCGGGGTGGGGCCCGCGTGGCATCCATGCCGGTGGGGCATCTCAGCTCGGTCGTTGCCATTTGCCTAGGTAGGTAGATTCTTCGCATCGCCTTTGCGGCGTCATCTTGCCCCTCCAGAGTCTAGAACGTGAACCTCCGGCCCTGGCTCCTTGTCGTCGGCGTCATGCTCGATGCTTGAGTGACGGGTGGCTGACGGGCTGTTGGCGCTGGCTCGCCCGTCGCGGCCTCTGTCGCTTGTAGAGTTGGCCGTGAGAGTTGCCCGAGCGAGCCATGTTGCTTGCTTGCCCGCCCCTACGTCGTCTCGGTGCGTCCGGCCGGCGACGGCTGCGAGCGGCGCCTTGGTTCTCTGCCGCCGTCCCCGGGCCGGCTCCCAGCAAACAGCACAAGCCAGAAACCGCCAAAAGCCCGGATCCTCTAAAGTGCCCTTCCCCCTTATTGATGCAGTGGTACGGGATTTTCAATACGTCCGCCTGTTCCTAGTCCGTCCGCACTGTTGGTAGCCAGATCGGAGTTGCACCTTAATTACGCCTAGATCCTGTCAATCCTCTGATCCCTTTTATCCGCGTCTCCATCCGGTGGCGCAACATCTGATGGCCTCTCAGACCAAGCTACTTGTTCGGTAGCCAATCCTGCACGCCATGATCTGGTCATCCGTCGCTCCGGACTAGAGACTAGCAACCCCTCATCCAGAGACTCCTGGTTCTCTAGGTAATTACGTAGTACAATCAAGACATGCCTGTGCCCTTTTGACTTCGTGGGTTTTGGATTTGCCTTGAAATACTGCCAAGCTTTGGCCCGTCGGCCGCACAGGACCATCATTTCGATCTGCAGCGAGGTTCGAATGTTTCTGAATTGTCCCGTCTCATCAACCAACCCACGACCTCTCACAGCCTCCACCTTCGGCTGTGATGCCATTACTAATGTCGGGTGGTGGCTCCCCTTACATGCGACGGCGTCCATTCAGGGTTGACGGCCTCATTTCCGCTCCAGTGCCAAGGACACAGCAGTTCCCAGGGCGTGAACCTTTGTCGCTAAGATGACTTTAAAAGTTCACCTGCCTATTCGCGACAGCAATAGTCTTTTTTTCTTCTTCTTGTTTCCCCAGGGTCTTGGGGTGGCCGAGAAGACTGGTAGACGTCCACCTATCTTACTAAGGTCAGATGCCGTATTGCAGCAGTCTTGACTTGAATGAAGACCTCAAATTTTCAAGATTTGGACATTGATTGGACTCATCGTTGTGACACAGAAATATGCACGGGTAATTCCCATGTGTCCCTTGCATACTAAGGACTTATTCCGGTCGAATTATTAAAATTCATACAACATCAAAATAGCCTGCGCAAGTCCTGATTCAAGTTGGTTGATTTCAATGTGCCAAAACCAGTTAGTTGCGCTGGTCGTTGTAGCCCCGCATCCGTTTCCCGTTGCTTGGGGGGACGTGGCCCACACCTTCACCTCTTATCGCTTATCGCGTCGTCCAGTGGCAGAAAAATTTCTGGTCGCATTGGAACTACTACCAGTCGATCCTTGGTGGACTCGACATTTCATCATCATTTGACTACGAAACAATGGCGATCAAAGAAAAGAAAGACAAGAAGGAGCGGAAGGAGAAGAAGGAGAAGAAGGAGAAGAAGCCGAAGAAGGCTTCTGAGTTAGATGTCGACATGCCTGACAGGGTCGAGGAGGAACCCATCGAAGCAGAACAACCCGCCGAGCCCGCCGTCGAGAAGAAGGTGAAGAAGGCCAAGAAAGCTAAGAAGTCTGCTCGCTCAGACATGGATAAGCCCGAAAAAGCCGAAGAGCCCGTTGAGGCAGAACAATCCGACGAACCCATGGCCGAAACCGCCGCGGAACCTACCCCCTCAGGCAAACGCAAGGCTGCCATCGATGAGATCGAAGTCGATGTCTCCCTTCCGGAGCCCCCTTCCAAGCGTGCTCGCCGTGCCCTCAAGAAGGGCAAGTCTCTCCCCTCCAAGCAGGACAGCGACGACGACACCCCCGGCGAGAAGAAGGACAAGAAGGAATCCACCCGCTCCGAGCACTGCGTTTGGGTTGGCAACTTGCCCTTCTTCGTCACCCCCGCCGAGCTACGCAAGTGGCTCGTCGACAACTCCGGCGAGGTCATCTCCGACGAGATGATCACACGCGTGAAGCTGCCGACGAGCAAGGAACCTGGTCGTGATAAGACCGCCAAGCCTACCAACAAAGGATTCGCCTACGTCGACTTCACAGACATCGGCCCCAAGGTCGCTGCCATCGCCCTCTCAGAGAACGAACTTGGTGGCCGAAAACTCCTCATCAAGGATTCCAGGTCCTTCGAGGGCCGTCCGAAGAAGGAACCCGAGGCCGATCCCGGTGCAGAGGATCAGGTGGATCCCAATGCGAGCCGCAAGATCTTTGTCGGCAACATGGGCTTCAAGACTACCGACGAGGACTTGTCGAGGAATTTCGAAAAGTGCGGCGAGATCGACTGGGTCAAGGTCGCCACATTCGAGGACTCGGGCAAGTGCAAGGGCTACGGCTGGGTCAAATTCAGGGAGCCCGAAGGCGCGGCGTGGGCGGTCAAGGGCTTCGTGAAGATCAAGGAAGAGGTGGAGACGGAGCAGGACTTCAAGGAGAGCACCAGCAGTGACGAATCAGACGAATCAGACGAGGAGAAGAAGCCCCAGCAGAAGCAGTTCAAGATGCGCAAGTGGTGGGTCAACCGCATGATGGGCCGCGAGCTCAAGATCGAGCTGGCCGAGGACGACCAGGTGCGATACAAGAAGCGCTTCAAGAAGAACCCCAACGCCGAGACCCCCGAGAACCCACGGGGCCGACCTCCGGCGCGCAAGGCCTACAAGCCGAACGAGGGCGCGGCCGGTGCGGACGGCGCGGGTGAAGCCAGGGCGAAGCCGTTGAAGGAGGCGGCCGACATCGCCGTGGCGAGGTTGACGGGTGCGGTGGTCAAGCACACCGGCTCCAAGATGACGTTTGACTAGGTAGCTTGGCAAGGCAGGAAAAGTAATTCACGTTTTGAGATACCCACAATCATCACCTCGCAAGATTTCGTTCATGCTTGCTTGCTTCATCCTAGTGTTTGCTGCGAATAGACCTCGTCCCGGCCGGCCGGAGGTGGGACGGGCCGCTGATTCGCTCCCCCCCACTTCAAGCTTGTGACGTCGATCCAGCTTGCTGAACTTCGTACGTAGCTCAAGAGGGGACATAGCATTGAGTCTTTCTTAATGTTTTTAAACTAAATCTATTACGACACGTCGTCAGCTTATAACATGTATCAATCACAGGTCACCTTCACCTTGGACACGATCTGTCCTTGGTAAGTCAACTCCGCCAACGGACAACCTCCAGGAAGCAGATCTCATATACGAGCTCCTCGTAGCATCATCCTCACATCCTAAGGCCTCATCACTAATTCTGGTTCTTAGGACATACCTAGCAAAGAAAAGGCATTTCCTCTCTACACCTATCCTCAAATCCACTCACTAACGCCGCTCATACAGGCTCGACCAAGCCCTTTCCCAAGTCCAATCCCCATCCGTGCCTTTCACGCTACACTTCGCCTCCTACCAACTCTCACCGGACTTCCCAACCACCGTCCCAGACCGCAACCAATGGGCTCTGGAGCACAAGCACAACGACAACGCGGCCGCGCAGAAGCTGTACCAGGCGCACATGACCGCCCTCGCGACGTCTCTCAACGCGCCGCTCGCCTTCGCGGGACCCACGGGCAACACGTTCCACGCGCACCGCATCATCCAGCTCGTCCAGGAGTCCGCCGGGCCCCCCGTGGCGAACCGTCTTGTGGACGCGCTGTTTCGGCTGTACTTTGCGGAGGGGCGGCATCCGGCCGAGGACGACACGCTCGTGGTGGCGTGCCTCGAGGCAGGCGTGTCGGATGAGGAGGCGAAAGCGCTGGTGGGGGATCGCGAGAAGGGGGCGAAGCAGGTGAAGGAGAAGATGCGCAATGTGGGCATGGATGTTGATGCGGTGCCGGTGGTGATGGTGGAGGGGAGGAGGAGGGATCTCACGTTGACGGGGTTGAAGGAGGTCTCGGACTACGTCAAGGCTTTGGAGACAGTCGTCAAAGAGAGCACATAGATTGCTTCACGGGATGCGAACAGGAGGTCATTGGTGTTGGAATGAATATGGATGAATATGAACGCATCGAATTGCTGTACAGAACATCGAGGTATGTACAACTCGTCCCTAGTGCCTTGAAACGAAACATCGTAGAGTACATGAAAGAAAACTAATTAACGAACGTAGATCATCATATCGTATCTCATAACAAAGCAAAAACTCCTCCTTCCGCGGCGTGTTATTTTCCCATCCGACTCCATACAACTCAGACATCTGCTATACATAGGACTTAGGATCGGCTGAACATCAGCGGCACCAACACACTCCGCGTCTCGAGGCCCCTACAGTCCTCCATGACCATGCTGGGCCCGAACGCGGTGCCCAAGTCCCTGCCGGCGAGGAAGCGACACGCGCTGGGCTCGGCGGGACGGGTCTTCTTGCTGCAGAACTCGCGGCTGAGCTTGGTGAGCACGGCGGCCTTGGCCTTCTGCAGGGCGCTTGTGCGAGCGGCGGCGTCCTCGGCGAACAAGCGGTGGGCTTGCTCCTGTTCGATGTTGCGCCGCACGGGACTGATGCCTTCATCTGGGATGATTGTGGCGGTGTTGGCTTGCTTGGAAGCAGGGTTATAGATGGTGGGTTGGAGGAGGATAGGCAGGGGGTCAGCGTCAAGAATAGGGACAGTGGGTGGGTTAGGAACGGGAGTCTCGGGTCGGACGAACTCCTCCTCAACGGACGGTTTGACGTATGAGCGAGAGGGTTTCTGGCGGTTTGAGGGAGAGCGGTGGCTCAAGACAGATTGTTGGTGTGAGAGGGCGGGCACCTCATGGACATCGTCGTCGTCATTGCGGTGCTTTCTGCGGCGACGACGAGACTTCTTCCTAAGCTTGGTAGTGAAGCTCGTGCCGAATTCGCTTCCTGCGGGTGCATGCATGGGGATAGTGGTGGCGTTATCATCTCCCGAGAGGCTCTCGATGACTTCGCGCTCCTCATCGCCGAAGGTGAAGCCACCGAGGTCGAAGTCCATGAGCTCCCTGCTCGCCGCGGTCACGGCGGCACTGGGACTTGGGAGGTATTCGGAGCTAGGGCTCGTCACGAGACTGCACTCGGATGGCGTGGCCACAGTGCTGCTTCGGGACCACAGGGAGTCGGTATCCAGGGGCGCCAGGGCATCGTCCCAGTTGCCATTGTTGGCGAGGGAGACGCTCTCAAAGTCGAATTCCTTGACGGTCTCGCGATGCGAGTTGATGAGATCGCTCAGCTGGGGAGCGTTCATGGTGGAGTTGCGGATCTGCAGGTAGCGGAGCTTGGGGAAGTGAATGGGCCCACGTGTTGGGCGTGTAGGGAGAGGAGACATGGGAGAGGTGACTTCATGGAAGAGTTTCTTGGAGCTTCGCGGAGGCGCAAACAAAGGGTCTCCGGCCAGAGAGATGGGGCAAGGTCCCTTGTGGCCGAGCCAGTTGAATGCAAACTTCTCGAGGTTGGGAGCAAAGTTCCGGATGTAGTCGTCCATGATCTTGAGGTGGTCCAGGCCTGGGGACGTGCCATAGAAGTCCCAGGCGTCAACGGAGATGGAGAGCTTGCGGATCTGGCTCCAGCGACGGCCAGCCGAAGGAACGCTCCCGAATCCAGGGACGTGGCGGAGATAGTTGAAAGCGGATGGGTGGAGGGAAGATAGAGACAGCTTGTGAAGCTTTGTCAGGGGTGCTCGCTCCAGTGAGATGCGAAGGCTGATGAGAGCATAGTCCACAATGTTGCGGCGGTAGCGCTCGCGAGGGTTCTGTCCAGGGCAGCGGACAGTGAGGTGACGGATATTAGGTAGGTTACGCATGGCATTGATAAAGCTGGGGACATTGGTGGCGGCGTGGAAGAGTGGCGGATATTGCTGAGTGAGGATATCACCGAGCTCCGAGTTGGCGTACTTGGGGCGGGAGAGGACGGAGCCCATGCTAGTGTGAGGCGTGTAGAGGAAGGAGATCTCATTGCCAGAGTCGGGGTGGATGAGAGGAGGGAGGAAGGTGGCGTCTGAGTGAGGAAGATAGAAGCTGAGGTGTTCGATGTGGTGGCCGATGCGGGCGAGGGCAGCAACTCGCGCCGGGCGGGTGAAGGTCGACGCGGAGAAGGAGATGTGGATGCGCGTGAAGAGGCGCTTGGTGACGAGGTTGCAGCAGGCGGACGAGGTCTGGCGGATGGCGCAGATATCCTCGGTTGAGAGCAGAGGAAGAAGGGAGGCCTTGACGTGATCGCTCCTCAAGAGGGCGACGAAGCGCTGTTCTGTTGATGAAGCCATGGCAATGATAGCATGTCGTGAAGGAGAGCACTTGATAGGAGAGGTTGGGCGGCAGCGTTTATCAAGGCGGCGATGTTTGGAGCTGGTTATATATTAAGTTGGCTGTGTATCAAGCTGGCTGTGTATCAAGCTGGCTGTGTATCAAGCTGGCTGTATAAGAAGCTGGCTGTGAGTGTTCGTGGGGTTATAGTTTGGTGTTGGGAGGCTGGACGTAAGAGTGGTGTTATATGAGGTAAGATGGGCAGTTTTTGATCAACGAGATTCGTAGGCGAGGCAATGTTATAGGCCAATTCGGATTTAATCTCAGGGCAGCAAAAAAAAAAGAAGAGGTTTTGTAAATGTGTCTGTTTTGTATCTTTGTCGCCTCCTGGACTTGGAATGCTTTCCACAGTCAATTGAGCAGGATGGATAAAGAAGAAGGTCTGTCCTGGAGAGACTCTTGGGTTTGGGATTGGAAACAAGAGGGTTTTACAATAACAAAAGTCGACGAGAAACAAAAGAGGAAGACTGTGGACGAGCGCGACCCCGGTCCAGGACCAAGCGAGATATATCTGCCCTCGACATGCATCCTGACAGACAGCCCCTCGCTTTTTTTTTTTTGGGATCAGCATGCCCTCTCGTCTGCTAATGCAGAGAGGCAAAAAAAAGAGGGCTTCAGAGGCATCCTGCACCATGCTCGACACCAACACTTACCTAGTGCCGAGCCAAAGGGTGCAGCGCATGGGCCCCCATCGCGAGAAGCCGGCCCAGCACAGCAATCGACTGGCTGGCGGTGACTCACGGCTGGGACGCAGGGCTGCCGAGAGCTGCAGGACGCTGCAGTAGCAGGACGCTGCAGGAGGAGAGGCGCCGGCAACTGGGTGGAGGGACAGGCCGCGGCGTGATCCATGGCCGGAAGCCGTTCTGATCGGCGGTGGAACGTTTGGACGCGGGACGAGTTGTGCTGTACCCGGGGCAACTTTTGGTGGGGAACATTGGTCGTCCGCGAGGTAGGACGGGGGCGTGTGCCTGCGAGGTGGTGTCTGTCGTGGATCTCCCGTCGTGGACGATGGAGTCTCGTGGTGGATTCCTCGTGGCGGTGATGGATGGATGCTCGGTCGACGTTGACGTCGCGGGGGAGTCGGAGCGCGTTGTGACTCGACCGCGCGCCGCTGGCGCCCTCTGGTTGGTCGCGGCGCGCACGCACCCACCGACACACCTACGCCACACCTCCAGCACGCCGCGGGGAGTTACCTGGGCTGTACAAGCCTCATTACTGTACCTACTCGTCGAGTTTGTGCGCATTTCATTCCTCCCGAGGTCGCGTGGGTTGGAAGAACCGTTGGCCAGTCGGGTGGCCTGCAGCGGGCCATTCTCCTGCACACTCTTTCCATTGAGGTTTCCGACCTGCGCGGTGATGATGGGGATGCAGCACACTGCACCTCACGCGCTGCACCTCCGATCCCTTCCCCCATATCATCCATCATCCACCACTGAGGAGAATGCCCTGGAGCAACAGCCGTGTATGATGCAATGCCCTGGAATCAATGCCCTGGAATCAATGCCCTGAACCAAATACACCCACCCACCCATCCATTCCTCCCTCCTCCCGCTCGGCGAGTTTTCCTAATCCTCTTCCCTGGAAAAAACAACAAACCTCCATGTAAGTCCCTCCCAAGTACCGTCCCCGTCCAAGCGGCTGTTTATCGATAGCGCTTCCCGCACCCCTGCCCCGTCCCTCCCGTCATGTTCGCTAGCTGCAGACGGGCGTCCGTCCAATGGGGCTCGTGTGCGACGACGCGAACAGACGCGCAACGTGGACGACGGGGACGCGCGACAGCAACAGCCAGTGGGGTGGCTGCGTTGGCGATAGCGATGACTCCTCCGAGCAACAACCACAAACCGCCTCTTTGCCCATGTCTGTAGAATACGAAATACCAGGGAAAACTGTGACTGTGTGCGTGTGCGTTTGTAGAGAGCCTCAACAAGGGTGGGGGGCGCCAGCCAGCACGTCCCTGTCATTGAGGATTTTTCTCTCTCTTTACTTCATGCCTTCGATGCGTGGCTGAAGCACGACAGGCTTGCAGCTGTAGCATGTGGCCCAGCGACTCTCAATAGTGATCCCCTCATGCGAAATGCGAAATGCGCGACGAACGACATCGTGTCTCTCTCACGTCGCGCCACAACCTCCGTCTCCCGTCGTCTCCACTCACCCAGTCCAACTATCCACAACCATTCACAAGCGTTAGCAGTCATCCGCAACCACTCATCCGTGATCCATCCATCCACAAACAACCTCCATCCCTATCCCTATCCCCGTCGCATCCCAACCCATCACAAGTTCCCATCCATGTCCGTCCCAGCAGACCAGTCACGAAAGCCGAAAAGCCCTCACCCTAAACACATGCATCGTCGTTAAGCTTCTTCTTCCTTTTCATCCATCCTATCCTGTCCGCGCTCTCCATCACTCCCTCCCTCCCTCTCTCCACAGCCACAACCTCTTATCCACACCTCTGACTCCTTTTGTTTTCCCCCTAGCCTACCCGTTTCCGAAACGCTTCTACCGCCTCGAAACATGTCTTAAACTATTCGCACCTTCCTGCCGGGTCCTGCGTGGTCTCAACCCTCGTCGATCTAGAGCAGCAAGTCGCAGCGTCTTGGAGCCCCCAGCCACTCATCCACCCGACCTAGTTCGAGCTGCGACGACCCAATCGTGTGTGCCGTGGGTCGTAGGGTTCATAGTGTCCAGCTTAGCAGACGAGATCGCCTGCCGGAACCCTCCGAGATGGTGTGGCTTTCTTTCCCAGGGTTGCATCCATCATGTCCAAGTCTCTTCACTTACACGGAACGCGTCACATGCTGATTTCCTACCCTCCCTTCCACTCTTCAAGTCTGCCTTGACAACGACGCAACGCCCGTCCTATCTGTCTCAACCCTTAACCTCCATGAAATGTCCTACCCTCCCGCATGCAATGTCACCCAAGCAGCTTCTAGACAGTGGAGGCATACACTTGACTGGCGGCTTCGCTTGATTCTTATACATCGCCACGTAGCTTTCGACTACGGATTCCTCCACGTCAAGCTTAGTTTTCACCGCAACATGTCTCAACCATGTAGAACAACTCGCCAGTTAGTCTTAAAGCATTGGTTCTGCACCGAAGGTATGAATTTTTGTCTCGTTTCACAAATGTCCTGGTTGCCCTATGCCGACACCTTAGGTGCTCGCACATGGTGGGTATCAAAACTCATCTGGGCTCTAGTCCCGCCCACAAAAGAACAAGCTGGATCGCGGCCACCAACCAACTCCCAAGGCTTCGCCAACACCAAGGGCACATCTGACTGCCCTGGAAACACCTGTGTGGCTACCACCATCGCGTTGGTATCCTACGACCAATCCATGTCCCAGCCTTATTTTCCTCTGCCTCTGCCTCTGCCCCGACCCCGGCCTCCTCTCCCGCCCCGACCTCCACGTTGCCCCCCTCTGCCTCGAGACCCTTGAGGTTGGTTTCCGCTATAAGACTGTCCACGGGGGGCTTGTATGTCGGGTGGTGGAGGCACATTCCGGTAGTCTCGCGTAGATGCAGGCGGCTTCGCAGGAAGAGATGGTGGCGGTGCTGCTGGACGTGTCCCATACGTCGATACACCCGGCGGAGGAGGATATCCAAACGATCCTTGCCGCGACGGCGGTCCAGAAGGTGGAGGTCCAGGAGGGAGGGGAGGCTGTGGTGGCAGCTGGTGCTGCCCCCGGCCATTGTTACCTCGAGGTGGCCTGTCGCCTCGAGACGTCGCATTCTGTGGCATCTGGATGTTGCTGGCCACCCGAATCTGTCCGGGCGGCACCTTTTGCTTCACGGCACTATGGCTTAGGAAATCCCCATCCGAATCGTCACTAGAGTAGTGGATGTTGGTTGTCCGCGCCGCGTGCCCGCGAATCTTGAGCTCGGGGGCTCGCGTCGTTCTAGCGTTCTCTCGACCCCGGCCCGTCTCCTCGATGCTCGACGAACCACAGTCCGGATCCAAGTATCGGTCGCGGTTCTTCAATGACCAAGTAGGGTTGGGCACAGTATCTCGGCGGCGAGTGCAGTCGGCGCAGAAGTGGCTGTCGCTCCCACACGCCGCGCAAAACGCGGGTATGAACGCGACTTTGTTGATGGTTCCATCTTCCGGTCGGAAAGATCTCCACACCTGCGTACATTCCTCCTCCAGGTGATTTGGCGAGTCGCAGATGTCGCACGCCAATCCTTCTCCTCTGGTGAGTGATAGCTTCTCGACACACTGACCAGCCTGGTGGCCAAGCTGTCGGCACTTTTTGCACCTCTCGCGACTTGGACAGCAAAGGTCTGGGTGTTCGAGGCTACCGCAGAAGGAACAGATCAGCGTAGGACAATTGGCTGCTAGATGCGTTCCCCGTCCACAGAGCAGACACATGAGCGTAGGATCGCTAGCCGCGGGGAAATATCTGCGTTGCTGTTCCACTGCAGCAGGACCGGTAGGGACATTTCTCTTGGTCATGGTGGTCTTGTCTTGCGACGCTGATGCTGTTGCAGGTTGGTGTTCCTCAGGCAGGAGAGTCTTGGAGTTGCCGTTCGCTTGCGCTACACTGCCCGCCGGTTCAGGTTTTGCTGTTGGCGGCAAGTTCTTCTTTGCACGCTTGGCTTTGCGACTGGAAGTGGATGATGACGTGTGGTTGCGGGAAGTGTCAGAGTCGGGGGCTTCCTCGAGAGGTCTCTTTTTGATGTTGGGGGAGGGTTCCGAATCGCTGGAGACGAGATCTATCACCTGCTGGGGATCAAGCTGTGGAGTGGCCATGTTTTCCAAAAGGTGAAAGGAAAGTGACAGCAAAGACTCTACCTGTTCACGTGGTGCCTAACCCGCAAGGCAAGCGCAATCCAAAATATGCAACTCGTCAAGTCTGATCTCAGGTGAGTTGCTCAGACTCTGTTATCGGGCTTTGTTCTTCGGACTTAGTTTCTCAGCCTTGGTTTCCCAACTCTTAGCCCAACTGCTTAGGTTTTGTTCCTCGGACTTGGGTTCTCAACCTTAGTTTCTCAAGTCTTAGTCCTCAATCTAAGTTGCTTAGGCTTTGTTCCTTAGGTTTGCTTTCTCGGACCATACGGCTTGAGTCTTAACCTTAGATATGTCGCCACAACCTGCCAGCTGGCAGAAGCGAGGCAAGTAGAAGGACCGAAGGCGACGCTATGAGGAAATACCCTAGTCAAGAAGTCGTCGAGATGTGGTGCGATAACCACCAGGCATCCACAGGAACTGACGGTCAGAACGAAAGGGCGCCAGACCCCTGTGCGAGCTCACGTCTTTTCTGAGCGTGCTTTCTGGAACGACGTACGTATTCGTACATGTGCGTACCGACGCGGTGATGGGGGAAATGGAGGTGAACGAAAGGGATGGGGCGGCAATTGGCGCGTACTCCCTGAACTGATTGAGCTTCCCTTCCCTTTTCGGCGGGCGACTAGGCCAGCGGGAGTCGTCAAACGGTGATTGATGAGGGAGTTGGCGATGGGGATGCACCGCGTTGCGTTCGCTTCAAGCAGAGAGATGAGAGCTGCGACTTGATATTGGGAGCCTTGGGAGAAAATTCAGAGGCGGCCAATCAGACGGAAGCTGCCCTTTGGAGATTCCGCCTGCAACGGGCCAAGGATCCCAAGCAGGACCCAATTCCGAAGATTAACCACGACCTCCCTGGAGAGTGGACATGGCAAACAATTTCCCGTGCTGCCCCCCATAATAGCAATTGTTCAGGCCGACGTGCCCGCCCGCCAACCTGAGGAAGCGGCTCGGTTGCCTCTGCTCCACTGTAAAGAAGGTGTCTGGACTCTTAGTAGCAGGCCATTCTAGGCGAGGGAGCTCCAATGGACACCCTTGATGGGAGGCTTGCTGCACAATGCACCCGACTGCACGGCCCGGCCCAATGCTCCGACAGACATGCGACGTCAGCCGATATTAACACTTCCACACGTGCTGCCAGATCTCATGTGCACGACGAAACTTGGCAGCGGCCGAGATGTGACGGTTGTATCTGCGATGGCAGCTACGGCATGGCCAGATGAAAAGGCGGCGAAGGGGGCGTGAAGAGGTCGAGCCAGATATCAGTTGCACGAGCCGCGCAATCTCTCCATATCTCCATTATCTCCATCTTACCATCTCCATCTCGTATCTGTGTCATCTTCAGTCCGGACGGTGGCGGGCGGCCAAGAGGAGAGGGTATTTATATCTCTTCCCAGCTCCCCCACTGTCTGTCTCCCTCCCGGACCCTTGGGAACAGCCCTTTATTAGATCTTCCATTCATCTGCACGATATCTGCGTTTACCCTTCCCTCGGTGCCCGTCCAATACCGTTTGCTCCATACCGACTCCGGATATCTAGGTATCTATCTACCTGCCTACCTACGTATCCAGCCAACCAGCTCGTCCGCAATTCGCCCGCCCTCGTCGTCGTCAGCCCGTGCACGTGTCCGTCTCAGACTTCCATCGGTCTCTCGAAGCATCCCGGAGTCATTTTGGAGCTTGGCACTGCCCCAGTCCACAGCAACGCTAGCCCTTGCCCGCCCAGGTTCTTGGGGCCCCTAGCCTCCACTATCCCTGGCCGAACTGGCCGAACTGGCTTCACTGAACGAACCGCTGCCTACGGCGTAATATTGCCAGCTCCTCCCCTGCACAGCCCGTCTCGAACCCGCTGCCCTCCCCTGGAGTCCCCTGGAGAGTCCCCTGAATTTCTCCCGGGTTCCGCTGCTGGTTCGTGCGTGTATATCCCTCCTGGCTCGTTGCTTGTGGCTCGTGGCTCATCGCTCTAAACTTAGGTGTTCGCTCCGTCGGCGTCGTTAATCTTCCGCTCGGCATCCCCCTCCTCTTCGCTCCTCCACACGACTCGCTCCGACCGTCTTCATCTCCATCTCCATCTCCATCTCCCTCAACTTCATTCTCCATTCTCGCACATCGCGCCCATCGCCCGCCGCCTCTGCGGCCTTCCCGCCCATCCGGCCTCGTATCGATACCACCACCACCACCGCCTCTCCCCTGCGTCTGCCTTGCATCCCCCGACGCTCTTCGTGACATCATTAGGGGGAGCTAATCAACCACTCGCCTCACGCTCTCTAATCTCCTCGCACGCCTCATCTACCGCACCCATCGGCCATTCACCGCCAGCCATCGACCATTGCGAATCCGAATCCTCCCGCCAATCCCTCCCCCTCTCTACTCCCACGCTCCGCGTCTCACCCCGTCAATACCGCCAAGCTGTCTTCTCCGATCCTGCTTCAACGCACCGTTTCCTACGACGCAGGCGCTAAACCTGCGCGACGGGGAAGCATCTATCTCAACATGCCTGACCGCAACACTGGCGCCCGCCGGAGGAGGTCTAGCAGTATCCTCCAGGTCTACCACGAGCCTCCCGAGACTCTCGAGCAGATCAGCGACCAGGCTTCTCTTCCCAACCTCAACGCCAACTGGACCAACGCGAAAGGTATATCTAGCCGTGGAATTCTCCGCCTGTGCCGACGGGGCTGCCTTACTAACGTCCATTTCTGAACAGGAGCATGGACTATCCACATTGTTCTAATTGCGTGCGCCAAAATTTTCTACGACATCATTCCCGGTGTCTCCCAGGAAACTTCGTGGACCCTCACCAACATGACCTACATGTTCTCCTCGTATCTCATGTTCCACTATGTCCGCGGCATCCCATTCGATTTCAACAGCGGCGCCTTTGACAACCTCAACATGTGGGAGCAGATCGACAACGGCGCCCAGTACACGCCCACCAAGAAGTTTCTTCTCAGTGTCCCTATCATGTTGTTCCTGCTCAGCACCCACTACACCCACTATGATTTAGCTTACTTCATCATTAACTTCCTCGCTGTCATGGCGGTTGTCATCCCTAAACTACCTTGGGTGCGTCTCTCCAATGTCTCTAATCCGCTGCCATCCGGCCGATCCTCGTCATTCTCTTCCTCTTGCAGCATCAGGTTGCCTTGCTTTGAATTCAGTTGGACCTTGCATGCTAACGTATCCACAGAGCCATCGGATGCGATTCGGCCTGTTCTCTGGCGTTCCAGAGGAATAAACGTGCGACAACTATCCGGTATCCTGATATCCTCTATTGGCGTAAGGGGGCGTTGGGGGCTTCTGTATTTGGCCGAGAAAGAATGGTGGTACAGAAAAAGACAGACTCGGGATTCAGACTGCATATTAATAGCGAGCATTATCTGTTACGCGGCCTCTGGCGCAAGGTTTGGTCGTTGAGCGGTAGCTTCGAGGACAATTGGATTTAGACAACATCAACGTTTTTTTTTTCTCTCAACAACCTCGTCCCCCTTCTCCGTTGCTACCCGCGAGGGTTGAAAGCACTCGTCCGGGCAACACGCGAACATATTTGGCTTTGGGATGTTGTTTTCGATCCGCGACGATTTTGTCTTCGGGAATCTTACTTTCGAAGCGTGATGGTTTTGTCTGGAGTTTTGGTGTCGAGACGTGACGTTTTGCGTTTGAAGTTTTGGCTCGGGGACGTGATGGTTTTCTCTTTCGAGTCTTGTTATGGCAACGCAAGATCCATCGCGGGTGTCGCGTACAGTTCAGACCCGACATGCTGCGAGGATCCTCACAGAAGTCTGTGGTCGCTCTCTTCTCCTCTTCGGAAGCTTCATTGCAGCAAAGGAACAGTCCAGATTGCGGTCAGGACGCGGTTCTCTCACTTTTCCTGTCATGATTGACTTCTCCTTCGACAGGATCAACAGACGCAGGATCACGACCTGAACGCGAAGGAGATGCAAACAATGAGGTTGGATGACGACAGGAGGGAACTCAGATGGCAAGCGATGGATTATAAGAGGGAGGAATCTCGACGTCGAGTCTCCTGCTTTTCCTGGCCAGTCTCATCCTCAGATCACTCGTTCATCTATTCATCTGGAGCCAGAACCCTTGTCTTCAAAGCCAATCGTTTGGGTCTCTGACTCTTTCCACTTGCGCAATGCGTCACAACGCCTTGGCCGTCTTGGCCATCCTCAATGGCATTGCCCAAGCCAGCGTCCACGGCTACAACCACCCCTCGGCCTTCGTCGAGGTCAGCCGCAACGACGAGTCCTTGCGGTCCTCGCGGTCCGGCAGGGAGAACGTCCATGGCGGGAGCCGGGGCGGTAGCCGGGGCGGTTCTCGCAAGGACACCTCGGATGACCGCAAGTTCTCTGAGGAGATCATCGTGACCGAGTCTCGCAAGAACGACGGCGAGAGGGAGAAGTTGAGCAAGGGTGATTACTCTGAGAAGACCAACAATAGGGGTGACTTTGAGAACAACAACAACAAGGGCAACGTCGAGAAGACTAGCAACAGGGGTGACCCTGAGGAGACCAACAACAGGGGCGAGTCCCGTGAGAAGAACAACGACAACAACAGCAACAAGGGTAATTCCAAGTCCAACGACGTCGAGGAGTCCCGCAACTCTGGCAAGAGCTCGTCCTCCAACAAAGGCTCCGTCCACGAGGAGAGCGCCAAGAAGCATCATTGCAAGGGCCCTCACTGCGAAAAGCACTACCACCACCACGACCAGCACTACCACCACTACCACGACAGCCACGATCGCTTCAGACATCACCACCGTATTGGCAGGCCCGACAGGCACCCCAAGAAATACGGCCGTCCCAACCATTGCAAGGGCGACCACTGCTACAGGCCCAAGCCCAAGCCTCTGCCGTGCCCCTGCGAGAAGGACTACAGCCGGCCTTGTTACTGCCGTCCCAAGCCCAAGCCCGCTCCTAAGCCACTGCCTTGCCCTTGCGAGAACGACTACAGCCGTCCTTGCCCCTGTGCCCGTCCTACGAACCGCTGCTACGGCCTCAACTGCGAGCGCAAGTCGTGCCATCACGAGTGCAAGGGCAAGTGGGCGCAGCAGGGCTGCTGGCACTGCAAGGTGCCCAAGCCTTGCTACGGGGAGGAGTGTCGCACCAAGACCAGGACCAAGACGACGACTAAGACGCGCTACACCACCAGCTGCTCGACGTCCACCGCGAAGCCCAAGCCAACCACCAAGTGCTCTACCTCTACCACCACCAAGTGCGCTTCTTCCTCTGCCAAGCCCACCACCACCGCCTGCCCCAGCTCGAGCGCCAAGCCTGTTGTTGTCACCACCACGGAGCCTTGCCTGACCACCACGACCAAGCCCTGCGACACCACCACCACGACCAAGCCTTGCGACACCACCACCACGACCAAGCCTTGCGACACCACAACCGCTGCCCCGGCTCCTCCTCCTCCGGCTCCTCCGGCCCCGGCCCCCGCTCCCTGCCCCAGCAAGGAGGCTCCCGTTGCCCCGGTCAAGCCCGTCGTCAAGCCCGCCAAGCCCGTCGTTGTCGTTCCCGCCCCGGCCCCGGCTCCGTGCCCGTCTTCGGCCGAGGAAGCTGGCCCGACCTACGCCCCCGAGAAGCCCGTTGTCCCGGCCCCGGCCCCGGCCCCGGCCGAGCCTAAGCCCGAGCCCGCCAAGGAGGTGAAGCCCGTCAAGCCCGTCGCTCCCGAGAAGCCCTGCCCCACTGCCGCCCCGGCTCCTCCTCCTGTCGAGCCCGTCGAGCCCATCGAGCCTGTCAAGCCCGTCAAGCCCTCCAAGCCTTGCCCTACCGCCGCCCCGGCTCCCCCACCTGTCAAGTCCGTCGAGCCCGTCGAGCCCATCGAGCCTGTCAAGCCCGTCAAGCCCTCCAAGCCTTGCCCTACCGCCGCTCCGGCTCCCCCTCCTCCCGTCGTTCCTGTCAAGCCGGAGGAGCCCCTGAAGACGCCCCTCGTCGTCCCCACCGCCTCGGCCGGCCGCAACTCCGTATCCGCTGTTGGCGCCGCCCTTGCCGGTCTGGTCACCTTCATGCTCCTGTAAGCTACGAACGACACTACGAGAGCCCTTTAGCGGGACGGATTGGAAAAGTACTTCGATTGCGGATGGTTAGAGTGCGGATCTGATGTATCTAGTGGTTGCTGCACGGAGTATTAACGCCTAGATAGCTTAGTTAGATGCCTCTCTTCTGTCATTAATAACTGCTTTTGAATAATCGACGTTGTAGCACATTCCATTCATGCCTTGCGTGAAGGCATTCATACCCGACACTAACCGTGCCAGCCCCTCCCAAACTTGCGTCAAGTGAGATGCTTTGTCGCGCGCGGAAATTCCGCACTCGTCTCCGTGGCATCATCGTCATCAACTTGTCACGCCTTCATTCGGCCTGTCAGGCCGTTTTAACTCCGAGCCACCTACCGGCGCAAGGCCGGGCTATTGGTGGTCCGGAAGTCGGCAGGGTGGAGAGGCTTTGCGACATCGCGTCGTCTCGGACTCCGAGCCAATGCAAGAACATATAAACTGGCTCGATTCGACCTGTAGAAGCCGGAGAGCAAAAGCTACAGCACATAGACTAGTTATAACCTCTTTTTGAATACACTTCTCGTAACTTACTTCGCAGCGTCAGAATGAAAGAAAACGAGACCCCCCTGTACGCAAACCCGGAGCTCGGTCGCAGCGTCACCGAGTATTCTGCACAGCACTCGACGCCGCTGCCCAAGCATATCACCGAGTTTCACGCCTCCATTGCAACGAGCCGCGATGACTCAATGTACTTGAGCTCCAACTTCCAGTCCCAGTGGAACTACCTTCTGGCCAGGTCCATCGGGGCGAAGCGAGGTGAGTCCCCTACAACCTATGGCCGAGCAATTGCACTGACTATGAGGCACTGTAGTCTTGGAGATCGGCGTCTATGTTGGCTACTCTGCCATGGTGTGGTCTCACGCGGTCGGCCCAGAGGGACGCGTCACGGGCCTAGAGTTCGAGCCCGACTATGCCAAGCTTGCCAACGACGCCTTCGCCGCCAACGGCATCGCCAACATCGACATCCTCGTCGGTCCCGCAGCGGAGACGTGAGTACCCATTCCCCTGAATTATCCCTATAACATCTCCGTATCTAACGCATACCTCCCACAGACTCCCCAAGCTGAGCCCCAACGAGCCGTACGACCTCGTTTTCATCGACGCAGACAAGACGGGATATCCCGGCTATCTCAAGCAGCTCCTCGACGGGTCTCAGCCTGGGAGCGCAGGTCGGCTGTTGCGGCCGGGTGCGCTCATCATCTCCGACAACGTTTTGCGAAGGGGCCTTGTGGCGGACATCAATGCCCTTGGGGAAGCGAGCCTGGATGAGGACAGAATGAAACACGTCGTTGCGGTGAGGGAGTTCAACGACTTGTGCGTGTCAAACTCAAGGCTGGAGACGTTCCTGGTGCCACTCTGGGACGGTGTCAACATTACTAGATTGGTTGATTAATGAGAAGAGGTAGAACAATAGTTAATTGATCCAGAGCAGCACATTGTTCAACATGTTTGACTTGATTTTATTTGATTTGGTTTGGTTTGTTCGTACATACAACAAAAAGAAAGACGTGAGGCGAAATGCCTTCACGCGGGATATCATAGTGTGTGCCAAAAACACAGTCCAACGCCTGGCACTGATTACATCATCCTCCGGAATTACTTCATTTCCCAGCCATTATTTGCTGGCTCATTAACGTGGGTGATATCCCACTCCTTTCGAATCATAGTTCTCGGCGAGCTGAGGTTTACTCGTGGTAAGTTGTCACCTTGCGAGCCTCACGGCTGCGGCGACGTCGACCGGCACAGCAGCTGAGGAAGATGACAATGGTTCCGAGCAGCGTGCAGATGGCAGCGACAACAATGAGCCAAATGGCAACGCCCCAGTGAGCGCTGATGTCAGAATCGCTGTCGTTGACCTTACGCTTGACAATACTGAACATGGCAAAGTCGCAAGCGAGAGCGACGATGGTGACGACGAAAGCCAAGGAGGAGACGATGGAGGCCACCAAGGATCCAATAATGCCAGCACCCAGGCACAGAAGGAAAGCGATGAAGCAAAGGCCGGTGGCAACGGGGTGCAACACCAAGACTCTGGTCAGGGCCTTCACAGTGTTCTCAGAGGCATTGGAGAACTCGTCGCTGCCCTCAGCAGCAGTGATAATGTCGGCCGGGTTATATCCGATTTGCGCCTTTGAGCATTCGTCCCTATAGGCAAATTAGCATACTGCTTTACTTGAGGTGCGACAGGGTTACAAAACATACCGTCCGTTTACATCGAGGACACAGTAACCAAACGTGCCAAACGTGATGCCGGAGCCCGTGGCGGAGTTACCCAAATCAACCTTGAGGAGGGAGATGTTGTTGACGACGGGAGCCGTAATGTCAACGATGACAAGTAGCACCGTTGCTGCGAACAGCAGGAACGCGCCGAAGTGGTGGATGAATCGTCCAACGCCCATGGTGATGGTGTGTCTTGTCCGGCTGACAAGGTAAGTGGAGGGAGGAAGTGAAGGCAGAGGGCAGAATGCGGCCTTCGTCGAGATTAGGGTTGCACGGTCGGTATCGATGGAATGCTGGATACTGGATACGGGAGAAATGTCCAATAAACACGGGTGACTGTTGGCATATATGTATTCATGAAAAATGCGGTCCAGCACTGTAAGTGCGGCGCAAGTTCATCCACCCTATTTCCAAGGGGACAAGCCCGCTACGCCACAGATCCACCGCACATGCGACGACGGCTTGGGTGAGACGTCATCAAGAGAATCGTCTTTGCCGACGACCCGTGCCAAATTAATTTGGTGCCGATTTTGCGTCGTGCCGCCTTGCGATGCGATGCCCATGCTAGTGCGCAAAGCCGCCATTTGGTGACGTAGTTGACGTGGCTTTGAGCCGGGGTACGCCGATCAATGTTCCTTGCTTTGAGCCCAGAGGCCACTTGGACTTGGTGACAACGTCACACGTCCACTTGGCATGATCCAATTAAAATCAGGAAGGGTAAAGAGGTGCGGTGATGGAATGGCCAGTTGTCTCATCGATATTGCAACCAAGACAGAAGTTGCTGCTCTTGTTGCGCTGCGTTCGCTCACTCGCAGCTGTCGCTTGCGAGTCAGTGGCTGCGTGACATGGGTGCCATGGTTGGATTCAACCCCAATGTAACCAGACGGTGTTAAGTGGTGGAAGCGAGACTGATGAGAGGGTCCGGGAGGCCTGCAGGTTTGTGGTTTGTGGTTTGTGCCTGGTGTTTCAGAGCTAGACCTGGGTACTTGACGCAGTCGTTTGGTTAGACGTTTGGTCAAACCTTTCTTCAGATCTTAATTCACTTCCTTGCCCAGACAAAGTCACAATTGAAGATTCAACACCGCTGCCCGAATCGTCATCCTGCCCCTGCTCCGCATCTTGCTCCCGCGGCACAGCTGCTTTCAATATTTTCCCGGGAATACTTGAAATCAACTGTATTCGCTCTTGCATCTTGTTCTTGGACCCTGCAGACGTCCGCTGCTTTCCCAAGTCCGGCTCCCAATTGGCGAGACCCTTTGCGACCATAGTCTTTGGGAGCGATTGCTTCAAGATTTTTGTGATGAAGGAATCGTTCTTCCCAATAACATCCGGCCATGCCCTGTGCAAGACGGATCGGGAGCTAATGTGGTGTCTGTACTCTGGATGCGGCCAGACTTGGATCGTGAATTCCTTCTCGGGCGATTCTTGCGAGGATCCTGAGGCCGATGACTTGTCTTGAATCTTCATTTTCGTCACAGGTTTCAGCTTTGAGAGGCCATCGCGGCTGTACACGCCAGATAGAGCAGTCTCGGGAGCGCTCGTAGGTATCGACACAGCGTAGCTGAAGGGGCTTGTGGTGACCAATCGACTGACGGCTTCTCGGTCTTTCATCAATGAGACGAACATGGAGTCATGGCCCTGTAGCGACCCATGATTAGAACACTGTGGCATGTCTGCAAGCAAAGCAAACGTACTGGCACCGACTTGAAGAACTCGACCCCGCCATGCTGCTTCAACGCCTGAAGGACGGCGCGGCGTTCTGCGAAGTTGACGGGAGGCGGAGACACGCTAATGGAAATTGACCGCGGCGCAATCTGCTGCTTGGCAAATGTTGTAGCTTTCGCTGCGGCCGATGCTGCCATGGATGCGACCGAGGCCGCTGTAAACGCTGAATTGGAAGTCATCGCGCAATTGTCGGATCGTTGGAAGCTGTCAGAATTCGAGGATGCGCCAGGCAGAAGGAACTGAGCTGCCGCGGCTAAACTCGGGTTGGTGGGGCCTGGAGTGAGCTTGTACCTGAATGTGTGTCGTGCACGAGGCTGGAACTCAACGACTTCACAACCTCAACTTCAATCAACCTTCTCCTCACCTCTCGCAATTACACTTCTCGGCATTCCCTCGACAATTTTCGTTAGCCCAAACGCTCCCGTTTCTGTCTACGAATGTCTACAACCTCATAGGGCGACCCTGCGTTGTGCGCTCGTCTCTCGCGCAATCTACGACACCGACTCCTGCGCTCATCAGCCTACACACGCATTCGCTATGGCGACGCCCACCGCCATGAAGCACGCCGCTTCTCAGCAAGGCCGCACTCCCTCGCAATTCGCCGCCGCGACTCCTCCAGTGTCGACGCCCTTCTCCAATCACGCCCATGCCGTCTTTTCCCCTCGGGGGCCGCGCTCCTCCCCCCAGCAGTTCAAGAAGTCGCCCGCGACGTCAACGATGATGGCCCAGCAAACCAACGCCCCCCTCAACTTCGACAGTCCTTCCACTGCGGCGGCTATGGGCGCCCTCGCTATGGGCGGTGGTCTCGATATGGGTCTTGAAAACGTCGGTGTTGCGGGACTGGGCAGCCTGGGTGCCCTCGTTAGCGAGGATGACAAGCTAAAGCGGCTAGAGACCATCATGGAGATGTTGAACGTACGTACCCCATGACGACATATCCAATTTCTCTAACTCTCTGCAGAAGAAGAAGGGACTTGTTAGCGAAGCCGGCTTGGAGCGCCTAGCACACCGCTTAGGACTCGACTGTCTTTCCGAGGAGCACACTGCCATGAATGGCCGGAAAACCAGAACACTCGTCATAGCCGGATCGGCCACCATCCAATTGGACATCGTACTGGATAATAACATTGTCACCAATATCTCGCTCGTCTTCCCTGAGTCGGCTCCTTCGGTCACCAAGCACGTCGAGCGCGCAAGTCAAATCTTGCTCCAAGACCTTCAGCTCCTCCCCAAGCAGAGCCCCCTTACCAAAACCTTGACAAAATTTGCAATCAACCTGGAGCGGCTGGCAAATTTGGACAAGCTCAGCATAATCCCTGGTCTGGACTGCCATGAGGCTCTAGCTGGCATCTATGAGAGCCTGGAACGGCTGCACCAGTGGGATATCTCGAAGCTACGCGAGGAACCAGGGATGAGCGACAAGACGAACCGCGCCCTTTCCATCATGGCCATGTGCACAAGGCACGGCTTTCCCGTCATGCATTCAAGAGAGCGCATTGGGCTAGCCATACAGTACTGGAAGGCCCTGCGACTTGTTCCCCCTTCGAGCGACAAAACTACGGCCTATTCCGAGACTCAGGAAAAGGTATGGTCGCTCCTGATCGGATGTGCCCCTACAGGTGGAATGGGACACACTCCTGTGAGGGTATCTGACAATTGGATATCCAAAGATATTGTCCAAGCCGAGCCCTCGATGGATCCAAAGATGCCAGATCTGGACTGGCAAGAACCAGAACACATCGTGCTCCCTCCGTCAGAGGAGAACAAAAACGCCGGTATGGAGATGCTCCAACCTGATCTGTCAACCGCCAGGGTACCTGAGGTTATGTTCACCGTCACATTTGATCCCCCGGTCATTCTCCCTCAGGGCGACTGGATGCGTCTGCATACCTTCGCCAACGTGAACCCTCCTCCCATTTTCGGTTATCCACCAACATTCGACGGTCTATTCTTCCCTATCCCACAAGGCAGTCCGCATGACCCTAGTGAACTTCGGACCATCACTCGGCAGCGGGACGTCCGCGTATATGACAAGGACCGAAAGTCATCAACCAAGCCACATCGAAATACCCTCTTCATTTACAAGCAGATCTATTCCCAGGCCGTTTCCGAGATGCCCTTCTCTCATCCCCGACAGCTCATTGATATGCTACCTCTACTCCGACAGTACGCCTTCATCTCTACTCTACTTGAGAACAGCTTTGGATCGCAGACAAAGGAGACAAAACCAGTGGCTACAGATGGGAAGACCTCGGCACCTAGCGGCGCAGACACCAGCACCACAACCACTAAGGATGAACTAGCGGATTTCATGGATTCCTTCCCCCCAATCGAGGAGCCTAAGAGAGACGTGCCCTCGGAAGAATACCTAAACCTGGATGTCACTCTTTGGGTTCACCCAACTCCGCATCTACAGGTCGTATTTCCGTTCCGGAACTCGACCGCCAACATCACCCTCAAGATCCTCGAAGACGGAATCGTAGAAGTCGCCAACGAGAACGTCATTCCGCGCGACGGAGGCGCTCAGGCAGGGAAACTAAAGGGCAAGGGGTTGACCAGGGCCGATCTCGGAAAGGTGCTCGAGTACATGGAAGACTTGTGCAAATGGGCCGAATGGATCCGCACGCGTTTGTCGTGATGGCGTTATGGGACACAGTTGCTGGAGTAGAGGGAAATGGGATAGAATTCAATATGATACCCCTAGATTAATATTTATCCCATTCTTATATTCGGGGCATCGAGTTGAGAAGAGCAACCACTCATCTAAACGTTTGCCTCTACAGCGGACAGAGCCAAAATGCTACATAGAGTCCTAAGCCTTTTATTTACCCACAAAAAGTAGTATTTGCATCTCTTGTGGCGTTATTTCTGAGTGACCTGCCTCCATCGTCAGCAACTCTTCATGCTTTAAAAGGTCAGAGGCAGAACATAACACCGTGAACGAACAACCTAGTCTTGCTACCACCAAGGATTTTTACCCATAATTGTAGCTTGCATCCAATCATCTGACCAAACGTAGCATAGCTAGAAATACTCTTCTCAATAGAAAATGGCATATGAGCGTCACAAGATTCAAAAGGGGACACCATTATCAGAACAAATATGTATATCCAGAATTAATTATCCGATTCTATGTACAAATCTAATTGAAGAACATGAGAGAAATGCAAGGGTTTCTCTCTCTAGATCATCATAGCGGCGACGGCACCAATGATGAGGGCCAGGCTCGCGCTCATCTTTCCAGCGCTGCCAGTGACCGGCACTTCGCTGACGCTGGGAGAGGACGACGAGCCGGTGGAGGCAGCGGGAGTCGTGATAGGGGTAGGGGCGGGTACGAAGTCAGTAGTTGGAACCACGCTGGCGACGGAGGTGGCGATGATGACGACGGGAGTAAAAGCGGAGCTGGGATTGTCGACGGAGCTGGGGGCATAGATGACGCTGGGAGTAGAGGCCGAGACAATAGGGTTGGTATCCGGGGTAGAGACAACAGGGGGGGTCTGGTAGGACGCAGGCGTGCTATCGCTTCCAGAGGGCGCCGGGGCGGGGAAGAAGCCGCCGGAACTAGTCTGGCTCACGACAGCAGTCTCAGAGACGCCAGAGCCAGAGCCGGGAGTACCAGAACCATGGGTTATGGAAGCGGTGGTATCCTCGCCGTTACCGGGGCAGTACGTGGTGGTGAGATACTCGGTAGAGATGACGCCGACGGGGCACTTGGTGACCTCAGGGGCACAGCTGGTGATGGTGTGGACATTGGTGATGGTCTCGATGATGGTCTCGGAGTCAGAGTCGGAGCCGGAACCAGAGCCGGAATCGCCAGTCTGGGTGGCATCGGCGGAGACAGGGCAGACAGTGGTGTACAAGGCAACGGTGTTGGTGACGACAGAGCCAACAGGGCAGTTGGTGACCGAAGAGGGGCAAGCTGTGATGGTGCTAACGGAAGTGGTGTAGACAACAGAGGTGGTCATCTCAGTACCAGCGGTTATACTGGTATGGGCGTCAGTCTGGGTACCGGTGGCGATGGTGGAGGAGTTGGTGAGTCGGCGAGTCTCAGTCGCAAAGGTAGAAGTAGCGTCGGTGTTGAGAACGGCGGTGGTGCTGACGACGGCGGCGGTGGTGCTAACGGAGGCGGACTCGGAAGCAGTGGACTTGGACTTGGAGGCCTTGAAGTATCGGATGTCCTTAATCTTGAAGTAGGTGTTCTCAAAGTCGCCAGGCTTGGCAGAGACGTACTCGGCGCAGGTATCGTAGGTAGTCTTGGCGCTGCAGGCCTGCTTCCAGATGTCGTCGTTACCGACGGGGTTACCACAGAAGGCAATGTTAATGATGAGCGTCTGGTCGACGAAGTGGTCATCGATGTTGCACTGGTCGTTCTTAAGATACATGGAAGGAGTGCCCCAAGAGTCAGTGCTGGGCTCGTCAGAGTCCAGGTTGTCAGGAACGCTGTCCCACTTCCAGGCGAAGATCTTGATGAACGAATCGGTCCACTCGAGGGCGTCTAGGCGTCATTAGTATATGTCCACTGTTAAGGTGGCAGTTTTGACTTACAAACACCGCCATCAGAGTTGCCATAGGGGGCATCGTAGTCGTCCACAGTGCAGCCCTCGTTCAGGTACTGGTCGGGGGTGCTCTGGTAAGTGTTGTCGCAGTTGTTGGTATCGACGACAGCGCTCTGGCCTTCGCCGTCGATCTTGCAAGAGCCAAGCTCGTCCGAATCGCCGGTGTGGAAGGCGGGCTTGTTGTTGGACGCCAGGTTCCAACCCTCGATCAAGTCGATCTCACCTGCGTTAGGCCAGGGCTCGCCAACGGTCCAGCTATCAAAGTTAGGTGAGTGTCAAGACGCAAAGGAGTGCATCTTCGAAACTTACAAGGCAGGCCAAGCACCGCACTTGCTCTCGGGGAGATGAGAGAATCGGGCAATGAAGAGGCCGTGGTTGTACTCGATCTTGGAGTGGAGTCGAACACTAGGACGTCCAGCGTCCTTATCGAGAACGTTGGTGATGTCAGGGCCAAGGTAAACCTCGCCATCGTCGTACTTGGCCAGGCCGAGGTTGGTGGCCTCTTCCTGGGTCTTGTACGCAACATGTCCCAAGTTGGGGTCAGCATCCTGAGTTTACAGTGTTAGTCGGCACAAGCAGGAGTGAGTTACGTGCAACATACGCTGAAGAAGTTGAAGTTATCAAAGAAGTTAGTGGCATCATAGGTGTCGTGAAGGTACCACTGCTTAGCGGAGGCACTGCCAACACAAGCCAGGGCAGCTGTGCTCACGGAACGGAGAGAAGGAGCCATAATAATGAATCGGTTTCGTAAATGTAAACAAAAAAAAAACACTGAAGAGAGTGACAGTGACACAAGGAGTGGCTAGACGTGCGGTACGTCAAAGAAACGAGCTTCAAGCTCTAGAAAGGGTCGTGGGAAACGGTTTTAAGAAACAAAGAACCAAGTACGGATGAGAAACGAAAGTTCATCTTGAAGTTGCGGTGCCGGGTCAGTAACGGTTTTGAGGGAGCTTCGTAGGCTCCCTCCCCCTTTCGAACTTGGCTGGCTGGATTGAGTGGGTTGCCCACAGCTCCATGATGGATGAACTTCCCAGGGTTCGCTGCTACGTAGTGATTAAGGTATTGGAGACGGTGTGCTGGGTCCAACAGCCAAGCATCCACCTTGATCAAGGACAAGCCACTGTCTTCTCCGGGGAGAGCGAAGTATGTCGAGGTACCAATCAGATTCCAGAAATAGCTCCCGTTGAAGGAATTCGAGGGTCCAGGAGATTAACCACGGACGGCAGCCAACATGATTGGGAAAATAGCAGCCAGGGTGGTGTTTCAACCCCGAATGCTTCCACGGGCAGCATCCATAGTAACAAAGCGTTCCCAGGACTGCCGGCCATGGGTGACGGTATCCACCAACGATGTAGGTGGGCCGCGAGTGGTGCGTGGAGGAAAACAGCGTCTGGCACAGCTGCAAGGAGAGCGAGTCATTTCATGGTACTTCGTAGTAGCTGTCTTCGTTGATGCAAGCAGACGTCGGTAACGCGATGAATAGCACTCGAGGTCGAACCAGACAGCACACCCCTGACAGGGTTAATGCAGGGACTTTTCCACCAAGCATCTTGGAGATCGAGTGCGGTGGCGACTTGTGCTGTAATTTACCACGCGGTCATTATTAGCGGCGAGCGCTTCAGAAGAAGACTTTCAGCAAACATGTTAGCACGTTTAGAAGTGCCATCTTGTTCAAAGAGAACCAGGGCACCAAGCTGCTCACCTTGCCATGGCCGTACGTAGTACTTCGTACAAAGTCAAAAAGGCCATAAGTATTCGTAAAGGACCAGGCACTTCTGGGAGGAGCCCTGTTCAGTGAGGATCAAGAATCCCTGATTGTTTATGCTTGCATTCTTGGCTTGCTTTGTCGATGTTTGAGGTCCATCCGCCCATCTCTCAGTAGCCCAATGCGGAGCGCAGAACAGTCGCCAGCGTCTCGCTAACCCTGGCTCACAGGGTCCCTATTGGCGCCGAGCCACCGAGGACGCGACCGGGGCCATTCGGCGAGCAATGCGGTTTTCTTATTCGTAGTCGTCGATTTCCCGACGGGTTGGCGCCAGGGTCCGTGGATCCTATGGATCAGGATCAAGGACCCCCTTGCTACTTGGTTCATGCCATTTCCGTAATGCGTTACGGCGGCAGCGGATTTGCCGCCAGAAAGGGTCTTAGTGCGGCGGGATGCGCATCTTCGACTCCCGTGAGGCCCGTCTCGACGAGTCGTCGTCAATGTGGTGATGTGGCGTTGCGAGGAAAGATGGTGGAGGTTTCAAGTTGAAGAAACAGCGGGTGGAGCCGCCAAAACATTACCACGCGGACCCGACGACGACTTCAGGGGGGTTAATGCCAAGTCATCAATAGTGAAGTGTTCCACGACAGTGGCAGCACCTCCCGTAAGTTAGGTACCTACTTACCTAAGGTACCTAGAGGGCAACGGAGGTATCTTGATTTTGGTCCGTCTTCTTCATTCCCTCAGACATTATCATCAGACTCATTATCGTTCCCGCTATCCCTAGTCTACACAGAACAGAGACTTGGATATGCACAAAAATACAGGAGACTTCAAACATTCAACTGCCGCAGGATAAAGCGGCTCGGATTCAGAGGCGGAGCGTAGCCACGATAGAGACCTCAGGGTTTACCATCAAAGCATGACCCAGTGTCACCTTGTTCAATATTACCAGAACCCGACACATGGTAATCTTGAACTATGTATCAAACGCCGAGGATCTTTCGCCAACGACAAACAAGCTTAAGAAAGCTCTTAAAAGGCAAGTGATCGACAGGATCGCGGCATTCTGCGATAGTCCACTTGCTATGATAGGCAGCCCTTCATCCGTCAGAATACACAGCAGGGGTCTGACACAGCGTGGGGCGGGACTTGGTCAAGTTCCTAATTCATCCCGCGCCGTGGTTTCCATTCGACGGTAGTTCCTCTTCTTGAATTGTCCATTCCAATGTAGTGCACGGGAGATTTCAGGAAACGATGTGACCATGAATTTTGGCTCAGGGAGAAGAAAATTACTCCTCATATTCACAATCCATGGTAGCATATTTACATCCAACGGCACACTCATAATTATCCAGAAGATTTAAGGGATGTCAGCCTCAACCGCATGATGCGACGCTGAAAGGTGGTCGGTCATCCATGGCACGGCCTCACAGCCATCCTTCACTGCAACTACAAATGCCGAGCCAGCAATGACAGCTTTCCATTGCACAACGCATAATTTTGGAACATTACTAGTCGTACCACATTGATGCATGATCCACGTCCTGTCGACCGCGGACCTCACTCGGCTTCTCAGCGTTGCGACCAGGTAGCATTCACATGCCGTGCAATACACATTCAAGCGACTCTATCTCCGAGCAAAAGTAATCACAGATACATGACATTATTTTCCATGCCATGCTATCCGGGTCAGTATCACGTTCTTCTGAGCTTGCCTCCTAAGCTACATGTCACGCTCGAATTACTCCTCATACCATCAATGTCTGCGACGCCTCCTTCCCCTCCTCTCGTCCTCGTCTTCTTCCTCTTGCAACCTTCGACGGCATGTAGGACAACCGCTGGGCTCTACAAGAACGGTTTCTTCTATGACTATTGGCTTGCACTCCCGACCTGCCCGCTTGGCCTCGCACTCGTCGATGGTTGAATGGCCATTGAGAAAAGCGCCACAAGCCCAGCAAAAGTTTTGGTAGGTTTCGATGTTGCACATCCTGGCAAAGCTCTTAGTTGTTTACAGTCTGAGGATAATGCAAGGACGGGGAGATGGAAGTGGTTATGCTATTGTGCTTCCGGGGTTTGTTATGTTCCTTTGATGGATAGGGGAACAACGCTCGTATTTATATGCATCGAGCCTCCTTCATTCAGTCTTGGACGACTGCGTACGTGATTCATGTCCGGACAGAGGCACCATCACACACTCTCGAGAGTGTAAATCACAGTCGTATGTAGGCGTCCCATGACAACGCACGAGACGATTTTTACCGTAGGTACGTCTCCAACGGATCTTCTATTGGTGTTGAGGTGCCTTCATAAATTGCTGCACGCTGGGGAAATGGTCGACCGATATAAACAGTACCTACATCCATTGCATGTTATTAGTCCTGGGGGGAAATGCAAAACCAGAGCTTTCCGCAACGCGGATACGGATTCTCTCCAAAAATGCCAGTCTTCATCATCCTAACTCGCCCTCATGCTGAACCGTACGGCCTAAGTACAACA
Organism: Neonectria magnoliae; assembly: GCA_037954305.1. Lineage (NCBI taxonomy): Eukaryota > Fungi > Ascomycota > Sordariomycetes > Hypocreales > Nectriaceae > Neonectria > Neonectria magnoliae. Next base: position 142,805 of record JAZAVK010000048.1, on the reverse strand, counting down.
GCAGCATCGCGCTCGGGCTTGCCCTCTTCTTTGACTCGCTTCACTCGAATCCACTCACCATTGATGAGCTGGATAAGACAACTTCCATCACCAAGGTCGATTACTGGCCTCTGGTGTCGCGCGTCTTCCGTGTCAGTACCCAGAGTCTGAACAAAGGATAGCGGCACGCCGTTTTCTGTGGAAGAGTCGATACTGGCCGCCTCAGCATCTTGGATGATGAGCCGTTTGACCTCCCCCTTTTTGTTAACCGCACGGGTCCATACCGACCCAAGAACCCGAGTCCGACGAGAAAAGTCCTTCGCCGTCCACTGGGCCCAGTCAACCTGACCGTCAGCCTTGTTGACCTTCGGCGCATGAATCAATTCATTGCCCTCGAGTTCTTTAGCTTTCCACCCTCCTGACTGACGCGGAGGGACATACACGCCGTCTCGTAAGCCTTGTACCAGCATCTGCGCCCCTATGGGGGCCAGCTGGCTTGTGAGCTCCTGAACAGTTGACCCCGGAGGTATTGATATGCCCGGATGCGGCGTCTGGACCAACACTGTGCCGTGATCAAAGGCTTTGTCGTCCAGTGTCTGCAGTGAAACTCCAGTGTATTTACGACCCCGTAAGATAGCGTGATGAATTGGTGCAGGGCCACGGAGGCTACATTTGTTAGGTCTTTGGACAATCTTTTCCCAGGAAGAAAACGATGGGAACTCACTCGGGTAACAAGGACGGGTGCACATTGAGTCCCCCGTACTTGGCCGACCTCAAGATCCTCGGTGGAACGAACAGGCCGAATGAGACGGCAATCACGAGATTTGTCGCTTCTGGTATCTAGATTGAGTTTCAGTCATGCGTGTCGCCGCCGTTGATTGAAGCATATCCGCCCTCAAAACTCACCTCCCACTTTGTAAAGGTCTCACGTTGATGTATTCTCAACCCCAATTCCTCCGCCAGGACCTTGCATGGTACTATCAGATATGGTCAGTTCGGCGTACTAGCTTAGGACAGACTCTCTTACCCTCGCGGATATCTTTGTACCCTCTGCCCACTCGTTTTGGGGGCAAGACCATGACATCCAGCGACTCTATCAGGTCCCTGTTTCGGTTGTGTTCTTCATATACAGCCCTCAATGATGCGCAGCTGAACTCATCTGAGCCGCAGAAGAGGATTCGTAGAGAGTGCGCCGCTCGCTCTGTGTTGTTGGACAGGCATTGTCGCCAGGGAGAAAACCCGCAACCAAGTATTCTAGGCCTGAGAAGAGTGTGTAGCATTTTGAGGGTTTAGTCTCATCGTATATTGCCAATTGAGCAATTGTTTGAAAGTATCGACTATTCCATACAGCCTAGCCTCCGATGTTCATAGTCGTCTGAAGTCGCGAGACGAATGAACTGACGTCGCGTTTGATGCATTACTGCTTATGTGCATTTTTTGATTGATTCCCTGGATGGCCGACAACCCCCACGTAGAAAACCCATTTTACGAATGTTTTGAGACTCGATACAAAGTACAGCCTTTCTGTGCTCTTTCTCGATCATTCTTTTTCTTAATCGCCTAGTTTTCCTGGGCACAGTCAACATTGAATGCAGATTTTTAGATAAAACAAACTTTAGACTTCAACCCATGTTTAGGATCACATCTTCTAAAATGGGTAACTTGAGCATAGATGTCAGACGAATTGCCCGAAATAGGAACCCATGTGTTGAAGATATTTAAATTATTCATTCTATCGATTGAAAGCAATTCTTAAGTAGACGGGGATCGATCATAATAATAACTAACTTACATGCTCACGTCAAGGTCTCAATTTATTGGCGGGACGCTTACCCTATATCTCGCGTCAACGTTTTCGTGGCATTTGCACTGCGATATTAACACCGCGCTCTGACGAATGGAGTTTAAGAAAGTAAGCAAGCCATCAACATGAAACCAGGGGTTAACTCCAACATCTAGAGAATAGAAACACGAGGTGTTGGTATATCAAATTATACGACAGTCACTTATTTGAGTTACGACGCATTGCATGTTGACATGTCTGATTCATTTTTGCATCATCTGAACAGGGTTTCGGGTAAGAAAACAAGCTTTTCGTCCTGGATTTTGACGTCTAGCCTCCTCATGTTACAAGACGGGGGATATCAGTATGATCGACGTCTGAAACATACCCCGAAGCTTGGTTCGCGGCTGAAGCAACGTGGCGATGGCACGTCAACGGATCGTTCTGGATCCGAGAACTGTACGTGGTTTAGAATAAATCATTGACCGCCTTGTCCGCATCCTTCTGGATTAATTCCACCATGCCCTGGCAATCACGGTCAGTATGTTGTTCATAAGCGGATTCGATGAGCTTTTACCTTGGGCATGATTGGCTTTCCGTCTTCGCTGGTGACATAACGGAAGGGCATTTCGGTACTCTCGTGCTTGCTGAACTTGAGTTCCGGGAAGTCGACGTAGGGCACCTTGCCAAGCGCAACTGGTCGCTGTGAGTGAACTTGATTGTAGCATGGACCATGGTAAGAGCACAAACCCTTGTCTTGCACCACGATGCGGGTTACTCGCACGGCCGTGTCAGTTGTCATCTGCTTGGGCCCCAATCTGCGGCCCTCGAACCCCTTCTTTCTCAACTCCGAGGTTCGGTCTGGAGAGTCGCGTCAACGAATGTTGAGACGGGAAGTCGTCATTCTCACCCACCTCGAGGAGGATCGTCGCCTATCAAACACTTTAGCCGCTGCCCCTGCTTCACCAAGGAAAGGGCCAACATACCTAGAATCCCACCAAACAGGAAAGCATCAAATGCCTTGCCGTCCTCGGGAGACAGATCCTTGGCTGCGGATGGGTCGAGAAGACACACGCGCGCCTTCTGGCCGGCGTAAAGCTCCTCCACGCCTCGATTCTCGGCCTTGAAGGCCGGGTTGCTTGCCAAGTCTGTCGGAACCTGGAACGTGGGCGGCAGGCTGGACAGGATAAAGGAACCTCCAGTGGCCTGCGTCTCGGAGGCGATGGCCAAGTACTCGAGCTCTGACCAGGGGCCGAGCTCAGGGTCGAGATGCTCGACGATGAAGGTCTTGCCAGAGGACGTCATGGTTTAGGGTCTTAGGGTGCTGCGCACAACCAACGTACCTATGTCTGCACAACGGATAATAAGGATGGTCTAGACTCGTGGGCCTCTGAAAAGACGGAACCTTCTTTTTTTCTGGAGAGGCAATTCGACCTGGGAGACTTTTGCGATGGGGTTGGTTTGGTTGAGGGAGGGTTTTGAAAAATTCCCCAGGCTACACTAGCGAATGTGTGTGAGTGCACTGAGTGGTGAGAGCCCGGAGCAAAAACGATCGCCATTCATCAGTTTCAGGCCAGAGCCTTTGACATGTCTTGAAAGCTTAGCATGTTGGCGTGCTACACATGCGCGGCTTGGCGTACAATGACAAACTAGGTAGGCAATGATAATACAACCCGATTCAATTGTCGAAATCATTGAGAACCGCCGGAACTCGGGGGCTGCATGGAGGCCTGTGTTTGCACTGGGACAACCGTCCATCGAATAATGAACTGAGGCACCCGTTTAGGCACCCGTCTTAGCACCCCCGAGAAACCGACTGCGAGGGGTCCTATTCAGCACCCATTCAGCATCCATTCCATCGACAACAAGCGCCACGCTCACCTGCACAGATGCGAAGCAGGCCCTGTGATGCCTGACTTCTCCAGTTCTTCAGGGAATGTTCCGCCGCTAACTGCGCCCTTAGATCCCTAAATCAGCCGCTGCGTTTCGCGTCCCGCGTACCACGTACCACGCATGGACGCTCCATCAGGCATCCCCGTCCCGCCACGGACGGACCAACAAGGGGGGCTCAATCCCGGTGCAACGAACGGACTTAGTACTTCCGGGCCACCTCTCCCTTTCAGATCTTCAATCTCTAATCCTACAACTTGATCTCCCTCGACTCTTCCTATTATCCCCCACTACATGACGAAGCTGCTATAGTTCTCGAGGCTCCCGCGCCGTCGCCACTGTCGTCTGTGTTTCCTCTACGAATAGCCCGTCGCGGCATCCCGTCCGCATCATCATGGCGCTCCTCTCGCTGCTACCGTCCCCGAGACGGTGGCCAGCCTTGCTCTCGCTGGCGCTCTGGCAGGCCACGGGCTCCGCGGGCGACTCGGCTGCCGACTACTATGTTCGCAACCTTCCCGGAGTGCCCACTGACTCAACTCCCATCAAGATGCATGCTGGGTACGTAATTCCGAGCCTCCGATGCTTCCGCCGTGCTGACGCGTCCTTGAATTGAAGCCATATCGAGATCACCCCCGAACACAACGGAAACCTCTTCTTCTGGCACTTCGAGAACCAACACATCGCCGACAAGCAGCGCACCGTCATTTGGATCAATGGCGGACCGGGTTGCAGCTCCGAGGACGGTGCGATGATGGAGATCGGCCCTTATCGGGTACAGGAGGGAGACAAATTGGCCCTGAACAACGGCTCCTGGCACGAATTCGCCAACCTGCTCTTCGTCGACAACCCGGTCGGCACTGGCTTCAGCTATGTCGACACAGACAGTTTCGTGCACGAGCTGGACGACATGGCCAACCAGTTTGTCCAGTTCCTCGAGAAGTGGTTTTCCCTATTCCCCGAATATGACACCGATGACGTAGGCATCCCATTCCTCCCGTTGCCTGTTCTTACTTGCTGACCTAGCCTAGATCTACATCGCTGGTGAGTCGTATGCTGGGCAACACATTCCCTACATTGCAAAAGCTATTCTCGACCGCAACAAGAACGCCAAGATACCATGGAACCTGAAAGGGCTCTTGATCGGAAACGGCTGGATTTCCCCGAAAGAGCAGTACCCTGCCTACATTACCTTTGCCCTCGAGAAAGGAATCATCAAGAAGGACTCGGAGGAGCATCAGCAACTGAAGGGCGACTTGAGGATTTGCGAAAAGCGCATGTCCACGGAGCCCGGCCTCGTCGATTACAGCGAATGCGAGGCCATCTTGTCGTCCCTCCTCAGGTTGACCAAGTCGGGGAATGGCGACGACGCATGCATCAACATGTACGATGTGCGACTGAAGGATTCCTACCCTAGCTGCGGCATGAACTGGCCCCCGGACTTGAAGTACGTGGGCCCCTACCTGCGAAAGCTGGACGTTGTTAGTGCTCTGCATGTTAGCGAACAAAAGAACACGGGATGGCAGGAATGTAACGGTGCTGTCGGCTCGGCCTTCAATACGAGGAACTCGAAGCCTTCCATCGACTATCTTCCCGACCTTCTCAAGGAGGTTCCGATTCTCCTCTTTTCGGGAGCGGAAGATTTGATCTGCAACCACGTCGGTACTGAAGAGATGCTCAACAACATGAAGTGGAACGGCGGCAAGGGTTTTGAGGTGACCCCTGGAAACTGGGCCCCTCGCCGAGACTGGACCTTCGAGGGCGAGTCTGCGGGCTTCTATCAGACGGCCCGGAACCTGACCTATGTGTTGTTCTACAATTCATCACACATGGTCCCCTTTGACCTGCCTCGTCGAAGCAGGGACATGCTGGACCGCTTCATGGGTATCAACATCGACAAGATTGGCGGAGATCCCGCCGATAGCCGTATTGATGGAGAGAAGGGGCCCGAGACCACCGTCGGCGGCGCCTCCAACAAGACTCAGGAAGCCCAGGATGATCAGCAGAAGAAGCTGGACGACGCTAAGTGGGCGGCGTACCAGAAGTCTGGTGAGATAGTCCTCGTCATTGTGGCCGTCGCGGCTACGGCCTGGGCTTACTTCATCTGGCGTGAGCGCCGCAAGGGCACCGCCTACCATGCCCTTGCCGACAACGAGTCCACCGGGCGATTAAATAGCCTTCGTGGAAAGCAGGGCCCTGGCGATCTCGAGGCCGCTGCTTTCGATGAGAGCGAGCTGGACGACCTACATGTCGAGACACCGACTGTCGCAAAGTATTCCGTGGGCGATGATAGTGACGATGAGTCGGACAACGAGAAGAGCAATAAGCCTTCGGGCTCGCGATAATCTGGAACTTGTGTAACTCTGGTGCCGCTTGGGTCGGGGGGATCATGTCTATTTTATAGTCCCGGGCCATTATTCATATATGGTTGGAGAGCATTTTAGTTAGAGCGGCGTACGGAGTTTTTGACAGTGCAATTCGATTTTTATATCATCTAAATGAGCCAAGCCGCGCCTAGAACGCCGAATCTAATTGTGAAGCGCTCCATACAAACATCCTTTGCCACCCTGACCGTAATTTGTGTAAGGTTGTGCGCGGAAGACTTTCCTGTCTTGGGTCCGGCACAGAATCCAATACATCCCATAAACAAGTATATAAACGCCTGCATTGCTGCGTTCCCATGGTTCATTACAAGCGCCTTTCGTCACAGTTGGATATCATTGTTTAGCAGTCGGACCTCCTCGCCGGGCTTGAAGGGCGGAAGGCCGACGTAGGGGCAGCCGTCGCATCGAAAGGCATCGCCGAGGGCGCAGTTGCCGCAGGAGCCCACCTTGCCCTGGACAGTGAAGTCGACCTCGGCCAGGTCGTCGGAGGCAAGCTTTACGCTCTCGAGTTTCTTGTCGGCTTCAGCACGCTTGGCGGCGTCTTCGGCCTCGAGGCGTTCGGCGAGACCGCAGCTACAATCCTTGCAGGCGCGTCGTCGCTTGCCGGGCTTGGGCTGGCACTCCAGGGCTGTGGATAGATGTTAGCGTAAGTGGGAGGTGGGGGGAGGGGTTGGCAAAGAGGGGAGCGTACGGATGTTGATAGGGCGTTGAAGGTCCTCCTCGGTCATGAGGTCATCCTCATCGATGAGGTCGTCGTCGTCGAGGTCGTCGCTGAGGTCGATGAAGCCGACGCCGAGGGGAACAACAGGCTTTGGTGGCTCAACCTTGGCGATATTCCTCTTGAGAGAGACCGCCCCATTTCCGAAAGCGGACCCAGCCTGGTTCTTCTTCTTGCTTCCGAACTTGAGGCTAACGACTCCCTCACCATCTCCGTAGTTGGGTTTCTCAAAGCCTCCTTGGGAGGCAACCAGGCCTGCCAGGACCGCCTCCTTTGACAGGGTCGACTCCTCCAAGTTGTTCCCGTTCTGTCCTTGCAATCGACCGTTTGGCTTGAGGGCTTCGGCAACAGGGCCGAGGACGGCTCGGTTCATCAGGGCCAGGGACTCGCCCAGCATGGAGGAGGCGTCGGCCAGGATCAGGACCAGGTCGTAGGTGTTGGGCGGCAGCTTGACCATGCCCGCGGAGAGGCGGTCGAGCATCTGGAGGTCAGTGACAGATCGATCATAGCCGGAAACGACAGAGGTGAGGGCGGACGAGTGCGCGGCGAGTGAGGGAGGCGCCAGGAGGAGGGTGCGCTTGGGTGGCGAGACGGACGGCGGGGACGAGACGAAGTCGTCACTGGAGTCGAACATCAGGATTGCGGGAGCCATGGCGAAGGATTTGCGAGAGCGGCAGAGAAGGAGCGAGAAAGAGCAAGAGAGAAAGTGATGACTTGGACGAGAGGGCTGGCGGGAGATGGCGTTGGATTTGTAGGAAGCCCGAGGACTTTTCGCCCGAGATATTGGATTGGTGTGAACTCGATTAGTCAATGGGGTGAACTAGATCTGCAGTGTGCTCGGGCCTTGTGGACTGTGCGCTCTGCTTGTTATCGTGCGGCTTGGACGGTGCGAACCCGATGCCGTGCAGACTGTATTACATCGATGTTCGGGTTGCGGGGTTCCTTTCTGCTTTTCCTCGGCCGGCGATCGAGGGCGATATCGATAAGCACCCCCTGGTTCCGACTGCGGAGGTGCGGAGCAAGCCACTATCGACCCTGCATCCAGAACCAAGGCTAAAGCGAGATAGTGATGACCACCTGCTTACCTGGTTCCGGGTATCAATTCCTCAATTGTCCTCTTGCAGTCCTGGCGTTTTCTGTGCTGACCATTGCCGTGGCCGCAGCTCCTCGGAGATGCGGCCGAGCAAAATCTGGCTACTCAATCACGGCAATTGTCGCTTACGCAAAAGTCGCCTGCCAAACCGTACGACTTGGCAGCTGGCCTGCCTGAGCCAAACACCACGGCCTGGCTGACTGGAAGGCCATCCTATACGGCCTCGTCCGATTACAATGACCTATCGCCTAATATTCCGTGAAAAAAGGGGCTTTGGGTGAGGAGGGCAGTGCGAACTCGGACCAATCCCCGCCGGCAGATTTGTCGGGACGGTCTGCACTTGGCCGTTGGCTTGCCCTCGTGAGCACCTCCTCACCTTGCCCCCGATCCCGACGCGCTGCATGGTTTTTTTCTTCGCTGCGAGGGGAGGATTTCCGGGGCCCGGGGATTTGCTCACATAGGTCGTTTGCGTGCTGTACGTGACCCCAGGCACTGACAAATGTCTTGAGACATGTGGGGCTCTACTCTGTTATTTGTGATGTTACCATTGTGCGAGAGGTGCACGCATATCGTAGTCTAGTCTGTATACCTCCATTGCGAAAAGGATCCAGCCGTGAGAGCTTTAGTTAAGCAACGGGCTGCACTTATTTTCATCCTATACGCCTAAGAGTAGTCACATAGAGTTAGCAATAAATCCTTAAAGTACTCAATTTTCACCCAGGAGCGCAAATGGTGAGAAGAAGTAATAGTAAGCGCAGTTCACAACAAAAACATAGTGTTTAGATTTATAGATTGATCACAACGAACGTATAGAAGACAGACAATACTGCTTTTATAATTAGGAAATAACCCACAAACGGCTGTCTACTAATAAACAATTTAGTGTTTGGTTAGATAACTTCCTCAAGCACCCACCCGTCAAGGAACACAATGCTGCGTCCAGTCCATCAGTTGCGGTGAATTTGTTTGCCTAGCTTAACCAATCCTTTAAGGTGCCTGTTCCTAAAACCTAAGGCGATAGGCCAGAGGAACCCCGTACCTCCAGGTGTTTGCCAGTGAATGAGTGGTCAACGTCTACTACCAGGTGTCCCCAGCTGGTGAAGGCCGTCCACAGCTGTGCTGCGAGCAGAAATTTCTGCCTGATCGGTGTGTACCTGAGGGAAAACAGGGCTCCTTCCATTTTCATCTCTACCTTTCTCCTTCCTCCCTCTTCAAAATTTCACCTTACCTGCTCAACGTGAGGAGCCTAGTTGAGACGTGCCTTCCTCAAATCATCATTCTCATTCAGGCATAAAGTCATTAGGAACTCTCCTCCTGATACCTTTTGCAACGTGCAGATTTTTCTGGTCTTCCATTCTACATCACCTTGTGGAGTCTTGAAGCCACTCTCATACGCTTTCACGCTGCTGAAAATAACTTCATCTACACCAAAACCACCATCACAAATTTCTAGTAAGCACTTAGCTTATTTCTTTTGTCGCAAGAGCTTCCCTTTCTAGTTTGAAATCCAGTATTTTGTGCATAACCCTATCTTGTTCCAAGCCGCAAGGTTGACTAGCTTTTTCAGTCGCTAGACAGCCGTGTGTTTTACAAACTCTTTTTGTCTTTCTCTGTTCTTATTCTTGCTACTTTTATTTCACTTGTATTTTCTCATCTGACTTCCTTTTCATGGTGTAAAATACACCTGAACTTATTGCTTCTCGAGTTTTCTTGGTTTTACATCATATTTCTCAACCTATACTATGTCTTATCGTGTCCTGAAATTCTCTGATTTGTCTTTGACAGAAAGCCCCGACCGCTCACGACCAAAGAAAAGACTCAAAATGGCGGAATGGGCAACGGCAGCTCGGCCAGGCGACATTTGGACCTCGGCGAGTGCATCCGCGTCTGTTGGCCAGTCGTCCAAGAACAACTTCATCGATGATACACCTGCGTACGGCTCTGAGGCAGATTTTAGAGCAATCGGCAAAGAAAATATTCAGCAGGGAGGGTAAGTTATCCCAAAGAACATATTAGGCTTCTCTAAGTCAAGCATGACGTGTTAACTAAAGTCATAGTACCAGTTTTGGTCAGGACACTAGCAACAGCTTTGGTCAGGAGAATGGCACTGGTTTTGATCAAGGCAATGGTGCTGGTGATGACAAGTGTCTTGGTTGCGGCGAGACCGGGTATGCCTTTATCTCGGAATCTCAAGCCTAGAGTACTAACAGTTTTCAAGTCATCGCAGAGCCGAGTGTCCCACTGCTGAGGAGATGACCTGCCGCTACTGCAAGCAGCCAGGACACATGGTCAGAGACTGCCCTGACAAACCACCAATGGCATGCGAGAACTGCGGAGAAGAAGGTTCGTCACTTCAGTCTGGTATAGAGATATGTACTGACTTTACTTCACAAGGACACATGCGAAAGAACTGCGAGAACGCCCGTAAGATCAACCGCGAGCACATTGCCAGCGTCACTCCCGACGAAGCTTGGCAGAAGCTCGAAAAGGCTGTGTCTGAGCGTGACGTTGATGATGCCAAAGAGGCTGTGCAAGAGTACATTAAGGCTCTTGACGGAAAGATCACCTATCGCGAGCTCCAGGAAGCCCTCATCGAACAATCAATTGGTCTTTGGCTGATTGCTACTGAGAAGCCTTTGATCAGTATCTTTACCAACATGAACCTCCAAGGAGAAATGGGGAAGAAGTACACTATCTCCTATCGGTTCTCTGAGAAGGCTGATCGCCCTCGTGAACTTGAAGGGTGGCCAAAGGACCGAGCCGAAATTCTCTCCCGTTTGGACGATGCCGGTGATGTTATGGACAAAGGCGTCCCCCTATGCTTGAACTGCAAGGAGCTTGGCCACATTTCCAAGTTCTGCACCCAGGAAAAGGTTGAGAGAATTGACGGTCCTAAGATTTCATGCCACAACTGTGGTGGTGATGGTCATCGTGTCAGAGACTGTAAGTTTTGAGCCAAATCCATTCCACAGTGTTGGCTGACCGATCAGGCCCGGAACCTCGTGTCGACAAGTTTGCGTGCAAGAATTGCGGGTGAGTACATTATCATAGCCCCTATACAGTACCGAGGACTAACCAGGGTTCAGGCAATCTGGTCACAAGGTTGCCGACTGCGAGGAGCCACCAAACCCAGAAAATGTCGAATGTCGCAAGTGCAACGAGAGTAAGTCTCTTGGCCCTTCTTCCCTCACAACTAACTAACTGGTGCAGTGGGCCATTTCGCAAAGGACTGTCCTCAGGGTGGTGGTCGGGCTTGCCGCAACTGTGGCCAAGAGGGCCATATGAGCAAGGAATGCGATCAACCCCGAAACATGGACACTGTTACTTGCCGAAACTGCGAGAAGACGGGCCACTTCAGCAAGGAGTGCCCTGAGCCCCGTGACTGTAAGTTGTGAAGGTTAATAAATCAATATGCACCTATCCTAATGATCTCGCAGGGAGCAAGGTTCAGTGCAGCAACTGCCAGGAATTTGGACATACAAAAGTCCGATGCAAGGTCCCTCCTGTCGAGTCGCAGGACTTCAATGGCGGCGGATTCCCACCAGCCAACAATGATGGCTTCGACAACACCGCCAACGCTAGCGGCGATGCTGGCTGGAGCGGTGGTTCTGGCGGCGACACGACCCATTATACCACGGATGGCGGTGGTTGGTAGTGGATTTGTTCTCATCGTGGCTTAGGAACTGCGACAGTGGGATAGGGGTGCTGTTGTCTTGGCCTAGGTTATGTCGGATGTAGGGCTTATGGATTATGAGCTGTGAGCAGTGAACCATAGGCACGACCAATGACTTAGGGGAACTTTGAGGACAAGATCAACTGAAACTTCGCCAACAGATAGCAGAGGAGAAAATCAACGAAATTTGTCTGGCTGTATCTGCATGCTTCGGTGTTTGTCTGGTCTGCAGTGTTATCCGGTATTCCCAGCTTGAGGAACAGAAACGCCCGGATCAAAGTGTAACACGCTATTGGCTCAACGCCAACCAAGAACGTACTCAGCAACGCGCCCTGCACCCCACATACAAATGAACCGAGGCTCGGCGTAAGACACTTGTGAGATTTGGGTTGTACCTCCTCTAGGGGCGAGAGTCCGTGATTAGAGACTGTATATATGGTCTCCGAGCCTGACTGCTGAATCCCTGGTTACTGCCGAAAGCACATGGGTTTTTATCAAAACTACAGCAGCATCAGGACGAGGTCGAAATGGCAAACCCCAGCATCATCCTGTACTACTACCCGTACTCGCCATATGCCAGGCGGGTTGTCTGGTACTTGACCCTTCGCGGAATCCCATATAGCCAATGTGTGAGTTTGGACGCTTGCATCACGATAGCATGGACACGGTTGCTGACGCTGGAGTAGATACAACCTTCCATGATGCCCCGGCCCGACGTGTCGCGGCTTGGGATCTCGTACCGTCGCATCCCGATTCTTTCAATTGGCCGCGACGTCTACCTTGATACTCGACTACAGATACCCAAGCTTGAGGCGCTCTTCCCAGAGCTCCCGCGCCTGGGCGCGACGGACGCTGACCAGCTTGCTGTGGAGCGCCTCCTATCGACTTTTACCACCGACAGCGGCCTCTTCGACAAGGCGGTCCAGCTCCTCCCGACGGACCTTCCTCTGCTTCAGGATCCGGCGTACTTCCGTGACCGGGGAGACTTCATCGGCGGCCGTCTCAGTCGCGAGGGCATGGACGCCGCGCGGCCCGAGGCCCTGGGCGAATTGAGCCAAGCGTTCGAGCTCCTCGAGACGACGCTGCTGGCCGACGGCCGGGATTGGATCCTCAAGACTACGCGTCCCAGCCTCGCCGACATCGAGGCCGTGTGGCCGTTCCACTGGTTGATGGGGATCCCCGGCGCGCTGCCTGAGGATCGCTTCTCGCCCGCGGCGTTCCCGCGCGTGTATGCCTGGGTCCAGCGATTCCAGGGCGCCGTGTCCGCGGCCAAGAAGCAGACCGGCAAGCCGGCGACGCTGTCGGGCGAGGCGGCCGCGCAGGCGATCGTCCGGGCGCCTTTCAACGAGGCCGAGAAGGCGATGGACTTGGAAGACGCCGTGGTCGTGGCGGGCGGGATTCAGAAGGGTGATCGCGTTCGGGTGTGGCCGACGGACACTGGGTCGTCTGGGAGGGACGACGGTGTGTTGGTTGGGATAGACGCGCGGGAGGTGGTGTACGAGACGGGCGAGGGTGATGGTATGGTGAGGGTGCATGCGCCGAGGCATGGATTTAGGGTCAAGAAGACGACGCTGGATGGGAACTCGAAGCTGTAATGAACGGGCTGGGTTGCACGTTGACGAGGAGTTTACTCGGTAGATAGTACGTCTGAACCTCAGCTGGACATTTACGGCCGAGTACTGTACCTTCATAAAGGAGATATTCATTCAAATGTTACGTGGCCTACCTGCTCCTTCGCAAGATGTTTATGTCGTGTCACTATGGCTATTCCATGCAGTCGCGTGGTGTTGGTCCCGAACAAGCTGTACCTGTCTAGGGTAGCTGACGGAGGATTACACATTGCCTGCCACCTCGCAGGCCGTTGACATCATCTACTAGAAATAGAGATGCCAAGGGATGATGGTTCCAAGGCCGCGGCCGCGGACTAAAACCAAGTTCGCCTTGGTGGCACGAGAAGCCAGGTGCTGATTGACAGGAGGCAGCGTCCAGGACTGGCCAGCCCTTTGGATATGAGATTTGAGAACCTGGTTATGACCTGGGGTAAATTGTACAGTACGGAAGCAGGCTGCCAAGAGGCTTCGACGGTGCATGGATCTGCGGCTGCTAGACAGCAAAGGCGCACGTCCAGACCTCCAGAGACGAGGAGAGAAGCCCCCTCATCTTGGATCAATAACATCATCGACCCTGTGCTAAGGTGGGCGTGCCATGTTTCGGATCCTTGGGTCGAGGGCGGACGGCGGAGGATCGGTTCCTCATGTCTCAGAATTCGGGCCAAAACGCCCGGGGATGGGATATTCAAGAGATGGCACGGGACATTGGCTTTGTCTCGAGATTTCAAGGCGATCGAGCGATTTGGAAGGTGGCGCAGACGGAATTGACTATCTCTGGTCGCGCTTCGGAATGGTGCCCACGAGGCAGAATCATCGCGGAAGCTGTCGAGCGGAGTTGGGTGGCTCTTCCAGCCTTATTCGGTGTAAATTATTGTTGATCTATTCCTACCGCTGTCGAAGACTGCTGATCGGTTTCGTGTATTCGTATCGCCGAATCAATCACGGGCGGGGACCTTCTCGTCGTGTCAACAAAGGCATGCTCCAGAGGTGACAGACAACTCCTGGGACGGTCCGGATTCCGTAAGTTACCAAACCAAAGAACATGCGTCATAATTTGACCGAGGCGGTTGGGCGGGTCTTGAAGTGGGGCGTGCGAAGGTTGCCACGAGTTTTGGAGGCACGCCTTGAGGCTCCATTCTTCCAGCGCTCCTCCAGGCGTCTCTGGAGACGAGACTGCAGTAATTCAGAATGGAATTGGATCGCGATCCCTCTCCCTCGCCCCCTGGGGCTCGCGTTGCGCTAAAACTTGGGGGGGGGGTCGGGGGGGTCCGGAGCAGAAGGCGAACGAACGGACGTTGCACACTTCGGTCGGGAAAATGTCTCTCTGTTGCTTGAGGTGAACGAGCTGGGCCGGCATTCCACGGTCAACGAGCGGAGCTTTTGCTTTGTCAGTCAGTTTGTCTCATGCAGCTGCAGACTTCGATGTGCGTTTGCGAATTGACGTCATGGCTCTGTCATATTGCGCCTGCTCGAGCGCTGGCCCAAGCACCAAGTGCCGTCACAGTGTCTTTTGTATCTAGTGCACAAGCTGAAGCGCGACACTGTGTTTGATTCCGGGTCGTTTGGCTCGGATGAGGTCCATATCGTTTCCCTTTTTTGGCTCAGAGTTTGGATGGCACAGACGGTCTACGATTTGAGTTGAGATTGGAGAGATGGTGGTGGTTGAGGCTTTGACGCCCCCCCCTTTTCCACTTAGCCAGCCCGAGACGGCGAACTGAGGTGGACGAGGAAATGCGACGGAGCGAGGACTGTGCTCTCTGTTGCGGGTACTGGTCCCGGACGAATACTTCCTGAACTGCAGAAATGGGCGGACACGCGCGCTCACGAAGCAGAACGTGCACACGCGATCTCGTCTGTGATGACAAGCCCGGGGAATGGCCAAATTGGGTGACGCTGGCGAGGATCCGATAAGGTCCGGGGTAAGGCTAGCGCGCCGTCTCGCAGCGTCTTTTCACTCTCCTGCGATTTGTAAGGCGACGCATGCTGACCACTCAAGCACGAGCAAGACCACACAGTGAGAAGTGCGAACGAACGAGTGAGAGGTTCGCCACTAGCAAAAGGGGGGAGGGCCTTGTAGGGCAATCGTGCGAGGAGGACCAGAAAAAGAAATACCTACATGCCGTTCATCGACCGGCTGCGGCCCGCTGGTGTGGTCAACGACAGTCGAGTGTCGGTGAAGTTAGGGACGCCAGGGGGAGGGATTCTGTGTGGGTGGTTGCAGAAGGGTCGATGAGTGCGTGCGTGCTTCCGACGACAGTAATAAGGGGGCCGGGCACGCTTCGATAGGGCGACGCAGTGAGAAGAGGGGTGAAGGAGAGCGTTGAGCTGAGCGAATTCTGCTTGTATGTGTGGGGAGAAGATGCTGGTTCTTCCCAGTCTTCACCTTCACCAAAGACCGTGGACCGGTAGAGGCTCGGTTCACGGAACTACTCTATTTCGGTCCCAACATTCCAACACAATGGTGAGGGGAGGATGGACAGGAATACGGAAGCACCGGGTTTCCCATCCCACCAAAAAGCAGTCACACATTTCAAGGCGAGCGACCTGTGGGAGTTGTTGATGAGAAACGGAAATGGGCAGACGGATGTGCAAAGGAAACCAACCACGACCAGGCAGGTCGCGCCTCAAGGTCCTGCGTCATCACGACGTGGGCGGCCCATTGGTTCAGGGGGGAATGACGGCGATGGACGGGCTTTGGGCCCCACTCTGATGCGTCTCTCATGTCTCTTGGCTCTTGCAACCACAATGCATTTGCTGTCTCCATGGGGTGTGAAGAAAGGGAGACGAGGAAGGGAAGACAAAGAAAAATCCCAGTCCCTGGTTGGCTCTTTCCCGCACCGTGTGAAGAAAACTTCGACTACATCCTGTTTGCTCAATTAATTACAGAGCCGCGAGTGCGTGTACGTGCGCGACTGAACGAGCTCGTCCATCAGCGTCATCAAAGTGTGGGTGGGTGTGTGACGCCACTGGGGGAGAAACGAGTGGTCCCCACGACCGGTAATAATTGGGCCAGCACTGGTGGGAGCAGCCAGGCAGAGGAAAGGGATTCCCCACTGCAACCTTTCCCTGTCACGCACTGTATTTCGGCTCCGAGGCCCACCTCCACTCCCTCCATGGACCATCCACATTCGCAGTAGCAAGGGCGCTATGGAGGTCCACCCAGCGGCAAAACACAGGCGCTCGAAACATTAGTTAGGTTCCATAGCAGGTAACAATAGCGACGGCGGCAGCAGCAGCAACAAGCATCAAGTCATTGGAAAGGGTGGTATCTCTCGTCCAAACTCGACAACCCGATGCAACGAGAGAAGAGAAGAGCTCTCAACAGCACATTGCCTGCAGCAATGATCATCGTCCGCATCGTTGTACAACAATGCAGTTGGGTTCGGGTTGGGGTTGGGGGGAATCGGACGATACGTGCCATCGACAGCACAGTGCGAGCTCGGCCGACCTCCTCCGAATGACATTTGGCGAGAGGATTTTGATTTTGTCAGCGACGTGCGGGCGACGGACGACGGCACCCCGGTCCTTCCCTGCCATGTCTCTGGCCGGGTGGCCACTGGGGCACACAAGACCTTCTGGGAGCCCGGCGCCCGCCTTCTTTTTCTGCGCCTTCTTTTTCGCTGCTTCACAACGTCATCTCTGACGTCTTTTCCAACCTGATCCTTTCACAATCCCTCGCCTGTTCGACGCAGTCCCGCAACGCACCGCAACACCGCCCCCCGTCTCTGCTGCTTTGACGCCTCGAAGCAATCAATCATTGACTCTGACGCCGGCCGCGATCTACTGACTCGGTCGTCTTCTGTCTTTTTTTCCCTCTTGCCCTCCCGCTTTTCCCTTTCCTCTCTGTTGGCCGCTCGCTGCAGCGCGCGCCGCTTCTTTTTCTCGCTCCCGTTTTCTGCTGCAACCTCCTGCGCGCCGCTGTGCTGTGCTGTGCTGCACTGCAATCTCCAATCGCCCGCGCCCACGCTCGCGCCCCCCGTAGTAGCGGCTGTTTTCTGCCATCGTCGCCTCTGACCTCATTTGGCTTTTTTGTCTTCCTCTATCCTCGTCCTGTCACTCCCACCCCCCCACACGACCAACTTCCCACAACCTTGCCCACCCAAGCTATAATACATCATCGTCATCATGGGGACTTCAACAACCGACGCCTCAGTCAGAGGTGAGTCGAAGTCCCCAAAGCAAGCAAAGAACGACCCCCCAAGACCAGGTGAGCCGCTACCCAGCTACCAACCACCAGCCCCCTCCACCCAATCCTGCCGTCCTGTCTTCTCCGCCATGACGCATCATCGTCGTCGCACTCCGTCATCACCATCCACCTCCCGTTGCCGTCTCGTCCCCCGTCCCCCGTCCCCCGTTCCCGCCTCCGTCCCCCGCCTTATGCCTCCGCCCTGGCCCTGATTGCCCGTCTCCGTCAACATCGTCGCCGTCCGTCCTACCTACTCACGCCTAATCTCTCACAGACGCCTCGACCGATGCAAAAGCCGATCTTCCCGTGAAACCAGAGGTCGCGTCCAATGCCGAAGCCGCCAAACCCCTCGCGCCTCCTCCTCGACCCGGTCAACAACAAGGTGCAGACACACCCGACTACTTCACGGCCACGGTCGGTGGATCTCTCAGTCTGGAGCCCAATCCCTTCGAGCAGTCCTTCGGGGGTGCCCCAGAGACTCCGGGAGGCACCAAGCTGCCCTCCGTCGCCTCCTTGACGTCCCCGTCGTCCCTCCTGCCCGGTCCTAACGCGACGCCTTTCAACTGGGGAGGAGGATCGCTGCGGACTGGCCCTCTCAGCCCAGCCATGCTTTCGGGTCCTGCGAATGATTACTTTGGTGACACCCATCATCTGCGCGGCGGCTTTCCTACACCCAACGAGTCCTCATTGAGGACGGGACTGACTCCGGGCGGTAGCGGGTCTATGTTCCCAGCGCCCAGTCCCAACTCCCAAGCTCTCTTTGCCCAGCTCGCAAGCGGCGGGGCCACCCCAAGCACCATCGATTTTCATCGCACTGCCATGAGCGCGGCCGCCAAGAGAGATCAAACCAACGGTGCCCAGCGACCGTCAACACAATCCCAACCTCCTCCACCACAGCAACCGGCATCCGTTACGTCTCAGCCCCAAGAGATTCCCAACGGAAACGCTACAGTTAAGCCCGAGGCGAAGCCCGCGTCCGGCCCATTTGATCCCCACGACAACGACGCCGCCAACGGCCTGTTTATGCTTGCTCAGGGCAGGAACGGAGCCCAGTCGACCAACCAGTTTGCTGTCACTTCAGGCGCAACCAGCCACGCGCACCCAGCCCCCGTCGTGCCTCAGAGCATGAATACATCGCCACAAATGTCGAGCGCAAACGGTGGCTCCATCGGTTCCGCCCGGGGCGTGAGCGAAGGTAGCATGGTGTCAGATGATAGTGATCAGGCCCGACCTACTACACGCGGCAAGGGCAAGAAGAACCCTCCCGCCACAAATGGTAGAAGAAAGGCCGACGAGGCTCCTGCCAAGGCACCTCCAAGCAAGAAGTCGAAGGCGAATAACGCACCTTCTATGCACGAGGATATGGATATGTCCGACGACGAGTCTAACATGAAATACGACGAGAATGGAACCAAAACCAAGATGACGGACGAGGAGAAGCGCAAGAACTTCCTCGAGCGGAATCGGTATGTCTCGAATAAAATCTCAACATCCCCGCATCATTTTACTGACTCGTCACAGTGTGGCCGCCCTCAAGTGCCGTCAGAGAAAGAAGCAGTGGCTTGCCAACCTGCAGACAAAGGTGGAGATGTTCAGCTCAGAGAACGATGCTTTGACGTCTCAAATTACCCAGTTGAGAGAGGAAGTGGTCAACCTGAAGACCCTCCTTCTCGCCCACAAAGACTGTCCGGTGACCCAACAGCAAGGTCTTCACAGTGCCTACATGTCCCAGGTTGTCGAACCCTTTAACCCCCAGATGAATCCCTATGGTATGGCCGCACCCATGCCTAACCAAGGCGTCATGGCCGGTCAAGGTGTCCAACGGCGTTTCTCATAGAACGAGTTGCGATCCTCCGATGACCAAAACGAGCTGGTTCCCGTTCCCTTGGATGGGAAAATGACTTCCACGGATGACCCTTTCTTCCCGCAATGATGGGATGACGGCGCTGCTGTGACGGAGACGACACCCACTGGCTCAGACCACTACATATATACAGGGGGCCAGGGGGTTTCGAGCTTTTTGGGGGGCTTGCCCTTTTTTCCCTTCTTCTTCTTCTAATTTTGACCTCTTTTCGGCCTGTACAACAATTCACGACGAGTGGAACATCCAGACGGGGGCCGAAGTCTGGGGTTCGTGGTTAGTCGGCAAGTTTTACGGGACATGCCTGCTGAGTTCTTAAGGGGATGCGACTCTCGGGAAGTTCAGCTGAGAGAAGCGAACCCGAATTTTCACTTGTACGTAAATTTTTGGCAGGGCACACGGGACGTACATCAAAAAGGTGTTCGGCCAGGCGGAATTTGCGCTGCCTGGGGGCGTTTGGGGACTCTGGACCACGGGGATGAAGCCTTTGGTGGTGTTGGGAATTGGTTTGTGAAGGTGGTAGCTATAGGTAACAAAAAGCTACATGGTCGAATGATAGTCGCGCAATTGAACATGAGAATATATGGATGCTCGATTTGAATATGAGGAATGCGCGCAGCTTGCTGTTTTCGAGTGATGTATGTGAGAGCGCTGCATTCTGTGTACGTGTGATGTGGTTGAGAGCATGGACGAGGCAGTGAGTGAATTAATTACGAGGAACGACCAATTTAAATAGTATAGTTTCTAGAATTCATCGGCTGCTTTTCCCCCGAGATATCAATGCGATGACGCGGCTGACTCATGCAGATTAGCAGGTCACGTTGGATAGGTCGATAGGTTGGTGAGTAAGTAGACAGATTAGTAGATTGACGAGGCGGCTGACGATGTCTAGAAGTCCAGCGGAGGTTGGCGGCAAGGCGGTAAGGCGGTAAGGCGGTAACGTGGGCATGGTTGCGGTGGTGGGGCGCGAGGCTGGCCCAGAAAGGGTTAGCGCCAGATGCGACTAAATCATCCCTCATGTAAACAAGGTGATGCGCCTCAATCATCACAACCTCGTCGCGACTCGCAAACCACCCACGCTACCCGGAGCACGCCCGAACCATCGCGAATTGAACCAGGACACCGACTATCCGAATTTTACGGCATTTCTCGTCCTCCGCCGCACGCACATCACGAAGCGACGCGCGATCCTCCAGCCCGCGCAACCAGCGTCCAAACCTGCCACGGGCCCGACCTTCGATAGCCGGAGCCCCCCTCCCGACCATCACCCGGAACCTCGGAGTCCATGCGGTCCCGAATGCGCCACTCATGACGACTCTGGTGACGACTCGGCGGCCGCTACAACTTATTAGCATGAGCAATCAGACGGAGCGACGGACGAGCAAACGTCTCGCCGGTACGTGGCACCGTGAGCACGCGCTGTGGGATCGAGGAGGTGCTAACCGCCCAGCAGCTGTGGCCGACTACGAACAGGATGACGATTTTCAATTTGTGCGCAAGTCGAAGAGGGTCAAGACGGAGAAGGTGGAGGAGCCCGAGCCCCTCAAGAAGGCGGCGCGGGGGCGAGGACGACCAGCAGCAAAGGAACGCGTCACGAAAGCTTCGGCACCGGCCGTGACTGTGGTGGAAGAGGAGGCGACGGCGGCGGTGACCGAGACGGCGACTACCAAGACTACGAGGAAATCCTCGCGACGAAAACCCAGTGTGGACGCGTCAAACGAAGATCCGCCACTCAAGGTGCCCAAGCGAGCAACCAGGAAGAGCGCACGAGTATCAGGAGAAAAGCTGGACGAGGAGCCGCCGCAGACAAATGGCGCATCATCACAGAAACGCGGCCGCAAGACAGAGCCGCCGAAACGCGCGGTGCCAAACTGGGACGAGTCACCAGAGCAAAAGGCGCCGTTACCAGCGGCCAAGATAACACTCCCGATGAGCGACACGCCCGTAATCAACCGGAACAAGGAGATGCGAAAGAAGAATAACGGAAACCGGCGGAGCAGCTTGGGGATGCGTGGGCGACGGGCGAGCTCCCTCATCGACAGCGGGCAAACGGCAATTCCCCACCGGGAAGTCGATCCGGCCGGTTTCTACAAGCACATCGAGGCCGATGGTCTGACGGAGCCGCGGAGAATGAAGCAGCTTTTAACGTGGTGCGGCGAACGCGCTCTGGCCGAGAAACCTCCCCATGGAACGCCTAATTCGAGTGCAGTTCTTGGTGGTGAGTAAAGACCCGACAGAACACCTGATCTAACCACAATTGCGGATAAAATTGCTGACATCCTTATTCGAACAGCTCGCGCGATTCAGGACCAATTACTAAAAGATTTTGCGGCTCGATCCGAGTTCTCGGATTGGTTCAGCAGAGACGACGATGTACCTAAGGCGCCCGTGGTCCTGCTGCCCAATCCTAGAAACCTCGAGCTCGACGAGAAGATGGCACAATTAGAAATTAATATCAAGAGGTCAGTCAATTCCTAGCGGCGAGTGTGTATTGCGGCTCCTAACTTTTAAGCTTAGATTACAAGACGAAAAAAAGGCTTGGCAAGCAATACGGAAACCACCTCCAGAGCTACCGCCTCTATTCGCCGAGAACGAAACAGACCCCATCATCTTGCCGGACTTTGATCTACTGGACCCGGAAGAAGGCAGGATTAGGGGCTACTTGGCCGACGAGGCGGTCTCGTTCGAGGCTATTCGATCAGAGACGGAATCGCGATTACGTACCATCCAGTCATCTCTCGAATTCCAAGTCGATCAGCTCGCCGATAACGTCCACAAGCTCGAGCAACGCGTCCTTGTAGCCGGGAAAGAGGCGGAAAAGGTCCTCAGCATCAGCGCCCTTCGCCTGCGCCAACGGGACGAGCGCGAAAAGACGAGCGCGGGTACGAAGGAGATGCCCGTGATGGAAGTGCTGAGGAGTCTGGGCAATATCCTCCCGGAAGGCGGTGGATGAAGGCGAAGATCAGGACTCGACTAGAAGTTGCTCGACTACTTTACGGACCATGAAATTGACGACGAGATGAGATGCCTGTGTTTTCTACTTTCTCTTCTTTGACTCTGCCTTCTTTTGATACTCTCCCCGCCCTGGCTCGGGCGCGGTGTCACGGACTTGGGACTGGTACGACGGCCTCGTGGGTTTTCTGCTGTTTGCGGGCGGTTGGTTTTATGGTTGTGGTTTTTTATACCTTGGACCTTGGCTTTAAGGAGTTGGCATCCTGTGGAGTTTGGGAGGCGGCCCCCTCGCCTCTCCCGCCGCGTCGGGACAGGGGGAAATGGACAGGAGGGAGGGTTAGTCTATGTGCGAGGAGAACGCATTGTGTGGAGCGGGCTACAGATTCCAAAGAGTTGACATTTTTCTTTTTCTCCGATTCCATATTTGCATCTTACGTCGGCCCCTGCCGCCCGAGTTATCTTCGGCTTCGTGTGAGGCCGTAGCCCAGAACTGAACATGGACTGTACACTTGTTCATCCTCTATTATTTTTGCCCGTTGGCGGTTTGACATTACCATTTCCCGTGTATCATCCCTAACCTCCCCCTCTCCAGTCCACGCTTCTACCGAGAATCCAGCTCGGGCATGAACTGCATCCCGATGCCCTCGCCATCCACGCTCCGACTCCGCACATGCGCCCGGATCATGTCGAGGATCTCGCTGTCCCTCCACCGCGCCGGCACGGGCCGGTACGCAGGGCGGAAGTTGCCGACCGTCTGCGCCCACTCGCCGGTGGGCGGGTGGCGCGTGACCTGGTCGGCCGCGGGCTTCGCGTCGTCGGCCGACGGGTTCGTCGACGACAGCTCCTCCTTCTGCGTGGCCCAGTAGTAGATGTCCCAGTCGTTCTCGTCGAGGAGGAGGTCGTACTGGTCCAGCAGCGCGGGCGACAGCGTCGGGAGGTTCTGGGAGGCGAAGGTGGAGAGGAGGAGGTCGGACTCGAGGGTGCCGCGCTTGCGGGACTGGTCTGGATATCTGGTTAGAATTGAGGTAAAACGGGGGAGAAAAGATATCGGAAAGGGGACGGCGGGGTATCAAAAAGTCAAGACGTCATGGAAGTGGCAAAACGTACAGACGAGACGAGCTCGCTTGGTAGCGTCATCCTCGCCCACGCGACGCAGCGGCTCGATCTTGAACTTGGCGCCCTGCAGCTCGCCAACGCCCAGCTCAGTATGGGAGCCATCGTCGGCAGCGGCGCGGCGCGGAGTGGTGATTGAGAGCGGGCGGATGGACAGGCCGAGGAAGCGGCGCGCAGCGGCTGGCCGTCGGAAGGCGCGCGAAGCGAGGGACGCCATGGTTCGTCGAGGGAGGAGGATTCCGGATATTGGAGGCCGTGTGGAAGTCGCGATGGTGTCACTCAAAACGGTGCTGTGGACTGGAGACAATGGGTTGGTGGCGGTGAAGGAGGTGGGAAGAGAGGGTGGGTGCTGGTGGCGTTGGCGTTGAGACAATCCGGGGCATTCTAGCCGAGGCCGAAGATTTGAATTGCTAAGTAATCCCGGAGATCGAGTGGGTCCGGGGTTGGCATGATGCCCCGCGCCGGAGAAACCGACGGGCAACGGAATTGAGAACAACGTGGACGGAACTTGTTCACCAGGAAGCCCAGGGAGGCCGGCTTATCATCATCTGCTTTTGGATGTGGAGGGTATCACCAACGACAGGGCTACGAGCCCATCCACTTTGAGGATGCCATCCCGTCATGGCCTAAAGCCCTGGCAAGAGAAATTCGCTTCTCGCTGCTCCCTAGCTCGTTCGTTGTCTTTATTCGCGAATCGGCAGCTCGGTGGTCTCGCCAGCCTTGGTCGCAGGCTTCTTCTTCTCCTCCTTCTTGACCTCTTCCTTGGGCGCTGGGTTCTGGTTTCCCTTCCATTCCAGTCTTCGGGGCTTCATGAACGACTCCAGAACCTCATCCGTGACCAACTTCCGCTGCTCCTGGAAATCCTGAACGAACGGCTGCAGCGACTCGATCGCCATCTTCTTCAGCTCTCCAGTCAGCAGCTCACCGCTCTTGTAGTCCTTGTAGATCTTTTCCAGCTTCTCATCGTCCTCCTCAAAGTACGTTAGGTAGATGTAAGACACATCGACGTCCGGGTTTCCTCCGAGTTTTCGGTGCTCCTCGATGTTGACTTGGCCACCACTGAAGGCGAAGCGGTTGATCTTGGTCTGTTATGTCCCGAATAATTAGTAATAGTCACACATACTGTTTCGCATGAGTTGGTCGCAATGACCGTTCATGTACTCTTGTGGGATACGTACCTTGATCTGTTTAGCCGTATCAGTCATGAAAATGGCCGAGTTGGGGTTCGACGACGACATCTTGCCGCCAGCACCCTGCAGGGCAGTGAGGAACTTGGAGTGGATCAAAGAAGGCTTTGGCGAAGGATAGCGCATGCGGTGGGCATTGTCTCGCACGAGACGGAAGTATGGGTCCTGGTCAATTCCCATAGGGATGAGACAGGGAATCTTAGCAATAGCCTTTGTTCGCACAGCGGCCGGCTCATCCGACCAGATCTCGGGGTACGACGTAGCGAAAGCAGCAACGCACTGCACCGACGGGAAGAATATCTTGCCGACGTTGGAGCTGCAATTGTGTCAGTGGAATTAGGCCAATAGAGAGACGTGGTGGGCATGCGAACCTTCCGTCGAAGCCAAAGGCGCCGCGGACCTGGTTGAAAGTGACGAGCTTGGAGAATTCCCAGGCATTCATGAGGAAGTGGTTGCTCAAGTACTTCAGATCGCTGTACAGGAACGTCTTCTTGACGTCGAATCCCAGAGCAATGATATCCCGCGCATTCTCCATGGCATACGACAGAGTGTCCTCGAACGTGAGGGTGTCCTTGAACAGGGCCTTTTCGTCATCTGTCAACATGAAGACCAGCGGCACGTCGAACACATCCTGCAGCCACTTGGTGAACTTGAGAGGGATCGTGTGGCCCAAGTGCAGGCTGCCGGTGCTGGGTCCGCGGCCGGTGTACAGGAAGAAGGGCTCGCCGCGCTCGTGTCGGGTCAGGATCTTGTCGAAGTCGCGGTGGCTGAAGAAGAGGCCTCGTCGGAGCCAGCGGTGCGGCTTGTGGCCCGTCACCTTCTCGAAGCGCTCGAGAAGTGCGGTATCGATCTTAGACGTCTTCCATTTGCTGGAAGAGAAGCATTAGCATTTCAGAGTCACATCTACCAAATCTGGTACGATTTGGGAGGATCCTGAGCGTACTCGCAAATGGCATCGTAGTCAATCGCAGCGACCTCGCCGTCCTCGGTCTGGGCGCCTCCCACAGACCAGGGATTGATGTCCTGTTCCAGGGCAGCTGCGGTAGGGTTCTCCGCCATGACTTTTGTATTTTCTGGTTGCGCTTGTAAGTCGACAAGTTGTTGTTGGCGAAGATTCTAGGGCGATCGCGGGGTCGTTCTGTGGAGGGGCAACGACCTGAAGGACCCGTCCGACGAGTCACTAATGCCCCTACTTAGAATCGAGTCACAGGTGTGGTCAATTCCGCCAATCAGATTTGATAAATTCCTTAGGTAATCCATTCACTAGCCACGTTCTCCTTCTTGCTCCAGCCACAACCTGCTTCAAGTAGTAAACTATCACCAAAGTGCCACAGCAAGGAGAGATATGCTCCGTTCCATGAATGGACAATGGCATTTTTGGTGCTTCGTCAAAAAGACCAGCCATGGTCATATATATTGCATTTTCATGACTTTTGTTACACTCTAGCTCGTCGGTGCATCTCGGCGATGACAGGCTCTGCCTTGTTGTTTTCCCATCCCGATCATGTACATGCAACGATTTCCAACGCCAGCATGCCCGGAAAGCACTTCCACGATTAGACCCGGCAGAACCACAGGCTTGTAATGCCGCCCGGTCCTCCCAAAACAATTGCATTTTCTATTCGAACAGACACTCATGACGTGACGCAGCGCTGTCTAGAATGAACACGGAGACACACGCTTCATAAAACAATCCCCCTTAGATCAGATGCTTTGATCGGAAGTAGGCGCGGAGGTACATGATCTGCCAGGCCCAGAGGCCGACCAGCAGCCAGGTCGTGGCGATGCCGAACCACTTGACGCGGTTGTTGGTGCTCTCGTTGGTGTCTCGCAGCTTCTGCTCTCGGGAGCGGAGGTACTCCATCTCGCCGACGATCTCGCCAGTGATCTCCTCGATGCGGCGGAGCTCAGCCTCGAGGGGCTTGAGCTTCTCCGTGGCCTGGATGGCCGACCAGTCCTTGGCGTCGGCACCAATGTCAATGTCGAGCTCGACGTGGCGAGTAGGGTTGTTGATTCGCTTGGCTGCAAGGTGTTAGTTGGATCATATCCAAGGGGCAATCGCATGCGATACAAGTAGCCTAGGGGGAATTGGTGCCCTGGCGGAGCATCTAGGGCGGTGCCACATACAACCAGTGAAGATGTTCTCGAAGCAAACGTCAAAAGCGGCGTCGGCGTGCGAAGTGAAGACGGTCCTCGACTCTCCCACGACATCCCTGGGACGGCCGTACTCATTGCCAATGGCATCTCGAATCTGCAAGAACCTGTTAGAGCTTGCGCACCTCCCAGTCTGTCCCGTCGCAACTCACGTAGACGTTCACCAGCATGCCATCACCCTTGTATCCATCGATGGTGGCCGTAACCACGACGAGCGTGTCCTTGCCGACGAAGTTGCGGACGCAGCGCTCCCGCTTGGCAGACTCGGCCTGCGCGATCAGGTCGAACTTGAGGGCGTGTGCGATGCCGACGAAGAGCAGCACGCTGCAGAGGCACTGCAGCAGCGAGCGTTGGGGCGCCATGGTGTGCGTGCGGGTGTTCGGCTGGAAGAGGGTGTTGGAATGTGTTGTTGCTTCTCGTTCGTCGTGAAGGGGGAGAAGGGAGTTGTACAAGCTGTCCAGCGACAGGAGCCCGGTTCTAAACTGAAAGGTGTCCCGGCCGCGCAGCGGACCCACCCGGGGCGAGGCGATGGATAAGCTGTGCACCAATCAGACGGCGTCTTGGCGCTGGCCTTGTCAGAGCCATCACGTGTGGGGGTCAGCCTCGTCGACTTTTAGACCTTGCTTGCCAGCCTGCCTAAGCACCGTAGAGACAAACAACACCACCACCCTGAGCGACCATTCTCGAGATTCGCCATCGTGCAACAGCTTTCAAGATGCCCAAGTGTAAGTCCCGCAAGCCCTCACCCCAGCTACTACTCTGAACTCGTTGCTAATCTATTCTAGTCTTCTGTAGGTCCCAAACCATAGTTCCCCCCGCGCGTCGCGACGCACCTCCAGCTAACCTCCGCCCACCTAGGCGACTACTGCGATGTCTACCTCACGCACGACTCCATGAGCGTGCGCAAGGCCCACAACAGCGGCCGAAACCATCTGCGCAATGTGGTAGACTACTACCAGCGTCCGAATCCCCGCCATTCCCCATGCGCAACTCCAGAACTGACAGGGTCGACAGAGATCGGTCACGAGAAGGCCCAATCCGTCATCGACTCCATCACGTCCTCCTACGCCGCCGAAGGCCAGGCCCACGCGAATCCCATGCTTCCTCACAATCAGCCGGGCCAGGGCTTCCACCCGCCCCCATTCCCGTTTCCCGGAGGCGTCCCTCCTCCCTTCGGAATACCTGGCGCACCTCCTGGCCAGTTCCCTCGTACGTCCAGCCCTCCTTTCTTACAACTTCAGAATAGCTAATTTATCTCAGCTCCCCCGGGCGGCGGTCGCGGCATGCCCATGCCTCCTTTCCCTCCCGGTCCCGGAGGAATGCCGATCCCTCCTAACGGCCTACCCTTCCCGCCGCCGGGCGGCCTCCCTTTCCCACCTCCCGGCGTTGCTGGACCTCCTGGTGCTCCTGGCCAGCTCCCGGTCTTCCCCGGGTTGCCTGGCATGCCGCCGCCAGGCCAGTTCCCTCCCGGCGCCGGTCCTCCTGGATTCGGTGCGCCGGGAGCACCGGGAGCACCGGGAGCCCCTGGCCAACACCAGCGGTAAGCGTTTGGAAGTGGCAGAGGGTAATAGGTTTCAGATGGTTGTATCAGTAGCATCGTGGGCGTACTAGGCGTTCTGAAGGTGGAATATGGAAAAACTGGCGTTGAATTGTCACATCGGCAATAGTCAATCATTTAGATATGAGCATGGAACAGGCATCAGCACTCCGCCCGGAAGGCTAGGACTGAATCATTGCTCGCTCAAAAACATAACCATGGATAATCGTTTCATTTTTCAGGCTAGTTGGCAATACTTGTTGTATCTCCAGGTAGATCAACTCAGCAGCCTATGTTTTACATGTTTGCACGAAACCTCCACCTACACGAAGACGTGACATTTAAGAAAAACCAGCATCCTAGCACATGTCATCTCAGCCCCTCTCAATCGAAATCAAATTCCAGATGCCATTTTTATCCCGCAAACGTCACGGGAATTCCCGTGACCTATAAACTTCAGTCGTTAAGCGTAAATCGTATCGATCGTGAATCTCCATCTCATCTAGGTCTCGTAACATTTGCAAGGGCCGGTTACTCAAGGTTGGTGTCGTGTTCGTGCCTGTTCGTTCCATCTGCAACTGCAATCTGCAGACCCCGATGGCTCGGGCTATCTAAAAATCGTTGGAGTGGTGTTGGTCTCGGAATGTGCTCGACTTGATGACCTCGCCAACTCCATCGCGCACTTCCCGCGGTCCGCTGATCTTTTGGCGAAGCTCCCGCGATCTCTTTTCACGTCTCTTCTCACTTATTTTTCGAGGAATGTTTTGAATCTCCTCCAGCCTGCTCCCAAGGGAAAGCCGATGACTCTCTTTGCTGGCCCGTCTGTGCATGCTGTTTCGGCGCCAGAATGGTCTCCTATTTTCGTCGTCTGACACGGGATACATCTCCTCATCGTGTTTGTAGTTCCGTCTCAAAGAGTCAAGGCTTGCTCGATGTCGCATAACACGAAGGTTCCCACTAGGAGTCCTTCGAATTGTGCGCCGTTCGGGACCTTGCGAATCATTGGCGTAGTAGTACTCTTCATCGCGAGGAGGTAATATAGCGAATGTGCGCTTCATCCTGGAGCTGAGCTTTCTCTGAGGCTGAGGCCGATTGTTGATGGCAGGGTACCTGTATACTACCTCGTCATCGGGCTCATCCATTTCACGACGACAATGCTCGCAGTTGCCATCGCACCCGTCTGTGTCCTCGCTAGAATATTGGGGACGCCAGAAAGGATGCAGTTTGCCTTCTTCTGCTGGGCTGTCTTCGGGGCTCGGGTACGCTGGCTCACGCTCCATGTCTGCGTATCCTTTGTCTCGAGATCCTCTACGACTAGTTCGGATGCGTTGAGATAGAGAAAATGTCCGCGTCAAAAGTCCCGGCGCCCGAGGTGCAGTCGGTGGATAGTCAATGGAATGACGGCGCCGACGACTAAGGGCTCGGCGGACGATGGAAGGGCGTCGCAAAGGTTTCTCTTCTGTAGTTTCGAAGTAGTTGCCCATTTGGATCATCTTCTCGTTGGCTGGTGTCATACCCGAGGGAGTTGCGGGAATGAGCTTGATAGCCGGTGGGTGAATTGGTATTTCTGGAGGTGGCCGTGGGTTTCGCAGCGGAGAGTCGACATCATCAAGCGAGAACTGTGGCTGTGGAGGAGTGACAGGGACTCCACCCGCCGAATCCGTCAGCGTGAGCCTGGGTTTCGCTTGAATCTCTCGAGTTTCTGGTTCGTTGTGCGTTTCGATGGAGGTCTCGGACGGTTTGGCTGAATGGTCGACCATCAGCACGGAGGAGTTCTGATGAGGGTACATTTGGATTGCAAATGCCTCTGAGACTTCTGGGGCAGTCCCGTTTGTCTCCATTGACGCCAAAGAGAACGGGGTTTTCAGCGACGTATAGCTTTTCACCTGAAGAAATTCGGACGGAGGACCACTGCTTAATCGGCGTTGGGTCGCGTCCTTGTCGGACTCAGTCGAGGTGATTGGACGAGTAGTTGAATCTCCCGGAAGGCGAACGACTGGTACCAGAGACTTTCCTTCCGGTTTCTTCAGTAAGGATTCTTGAAGGGCGTTGTGTATTTTTATGCTCTCCGAAGTCAAAGAACCAGCGCGTGAACCAGCTCGCGAGCCGGCCCGCGAGGTGTTACGGCTGGTTGGAGCCGACAACGAGGATGAGCGCGTCGGCACCGTTGGAGGGAAGTCCATAGTCCGTTGATCGGAGCCATCAGAATCGGAAAACGCCCGGCTTCGTCGAGATTGTCGTAAGAATGTTGGACCTACCTCCTTAACCTCCTTAACCTCCTTAGGGGTTGACCCATCCAGGGGTATAGAAATGGAACTGACGCTGCGCGTCTGGTTCGAACGTCTACTAGAGTGGGACCGTAAAGAAGGCTCCCTTGATCTAGACTTGTTGGACGATCGCCGATCAGGTACCACAATTACGGGAATGCCTCCGTTTTTCCAAACCTCGCGTCTGGCTTTGCCGCTCGAGATAGAACGGACAGTCAAGTTTGAAGCATAGCTCTCGTGTTTTCCATCCTGAGGCCGTGTCCTCGCACGTGGTTCTCTCGCGAACTTCTCAAGTTGCAGGGAGTTGGCGGTAGAGCTCGGAGAGCTATCAGGGCCTCTCAGAGCAACTTGCTTTCGTACATGCCGTAGGGTCCTCTGTCTTTGCGGAGGTCCATCCACAAGCACGGCTTCCACCACGGTGGAAATCGTCGACTTGGTGGAAATTGCAGAAGCTCGTCGGGCGTCGGAGCTGATAGAGGTACCTGTGCTTGAGGTTGCGGTCGATGTCGCCCCGCGATCCGAGACACCCTTCGTGGAGGAGACAGTGTCTGGTCTTCTATGCAGAGGCATTTGCCGAACAGCTTTAGTCGCTTGCGTCGGCATTATCGTATCTGGCTCCGCAACAATAATGGCAGCTTGAGAGATTGGTCGCGCAGCGTCCTGGATCTCGGGTCTCTTCTTAATTGTTACCATCCGCAGCAAGTTGCCATCCCATTCCTGCTCGACTTCGCTTACAGAGCTCCAATCGCCGTCGAAAGTGCTAAAATCTCCGCCTGACCGGGAAGCGTTGCTATCTTCGGGAGGATCGAGGCCAGCGAGGGCGAGACCCAGGCCATTCAGCTTGGGAGCACGGGTGCTCTTGTTGTCAGATATTTGGCGAACGGTTGACAACGAAGTTTTGGTGGCCCCAGACTTCTCCTCGTCTTCAGAGGAGAAGGGCTCTTCTCGAGCAGTCTTGAAAGAACCGGACTGGGAGCCTGCCGTCGTGGCCTTTGATCCGGTACGATCGGTCAAGGTTGGGCGCAAAAGTGCTGGGCGGCTGATGGGTTGGGGAGGAGTCACATCCGGCGTGGGCGGGCTTCTTTGGTTAGGAGGTGTCGCCGGTGGTTGTGGAGGCGCATTCCGTGGTGTCTGGAAAACAGGGTCGGTGATGGTAGGGCTGGAGGGTACGCCAGCTGAGTTGCCCGAGGACTTGCGCGATTGCCTTGGGGGTGTAGGTGGCAGGTCAGGTCCACTCCCTATCCTCCGGGGCTGATGCTTGAGGGTTCGAGGGCTGGATGGCTGGGCGGCGCGGCGCCTGCTCGATTCTTCCCTTGCGATCGGACGGGAAGTATCAATCCTCAAATCATAGTTTTTCGGTCCGGCCCGCGGGACGTGCATAGATTCGCGGCCCCTATCGTTCTGGGGACGAGGTAAAATTTTGTGCTTCTTGAACTGCCGCTGGCCTGCGAGGCTGGGGTTGAGCGGCAGGTCGCGATAGTCGGGAACGGAGGCCGTCATGATAGGCGACGAAGTGGCGTTTTCAACTGCCGGCATTTTCAAAGGATGATTGAGACCGTGATCCCTTCAGTGGGCAGGTTTGCGACAGTGTCGTAGTTGCCGCGGGTGGCCGTGGGCATGCTGGGGGCCTGGAGGTTGGATCGAGAAGCAAGGCTGGTTGGTGGGTTTGGCGCAGAGCAACGAGCAAATGGATGAAGCGCACAATGGACGCGAGGGGAGCTAGATGGCGCTGTGAGACATTCGAGTAAAGCAAGCGATGTGGTTTGGCGGTGGCGGGATAGCCTCGGGCAACTGGCGACAGGACGATACGGATGCGAGGGTGTCCTCAAAGGCTGGGCTGGGGCAGGATTTCGCCGAGATCACGACGTTGGCGAGCGCAGGGATCGGCAAGACATAGCTGAGTGTCGACGCGGTCGCGACAAATTGCGGATTCCGCGGGTCGCGGCGAGGTTGTAGAATAAA
This sequence comes from Neonectria magnoliae, assembly GCA_037954305.1. Taxonomy (NCBI): domain Eukaryota; kingdom Fungi; phylum Ascomycota; class Sordariomycetes; order Hypocreales; family Nectriaceae; genus Neonectria; species Neonectria magnoliae. The sequence continues at coordinate 110,459 of JAZAVK010000048.1, read as the reverse complement.
AATGAAGGGCGAGGCGACGATGGTTCTTAGAGTCGAGCAAGCGGAGAGGACAGTTGTTGAAGCCGGTGGTGGATGTGCGAGGTTGAGTGAGGTGAGATGATGGCGGGAGCAGAATCCCGTCACGAATGAATGGATGACGGGGGCGATGGACGAGGGATGGAGGATGAAGTGGAGGTGGCACACTATTCGTACTACGGAGGCACGGAGCAGATGGGGGGGGATGGGGCCTTGGGGGCGCTAGAAGCCAGTGGCCTCAGTGGCCTCAGCGGTCCGGTCTCAGTGGCCGGAGGTCCCAGCGAAGTGCATTTCGCATTAGATGGATGCCATGGATCCAATCCCACCGCAGTGCAGCGCAGCGCAGTGCAGTGCGCGGCGGGCAGTGCGCAGCGGCCACCGACCGTAGGCCCGCCTGTATGTATGTACTTCGTATATGAAGTGCTTCATACGTCGTCGCAGCGGACGTCTGACGAAGGAGTCGCCGTGGGTGGTCCCAGAGGCTGGCCCAGTGGGTGGTGAGGTGATCCAGTGGTGACGGGAACCAGCCATAGTGCAGTGGAGTTTCACAGCACTGACGCAACCTCAGCAGGGGGACGGAGGGCCCACTCTACTCGAACCAGGGCGACATCTGGGTCTTGCTTGCATCCAGCATAGGTACGGTACTGCGCTGCGCATTGCGCATGCAGTCCTCTATGGATAGAAGCGTAGGTATTCAGCTGGGATGGGACAGAGGGGTCGTGTCGCGGCCCCCGTTTTGGAAACGTCCTCGGGCGGCTTGCAATAGGCTGCGCTGCGCCGGGTCGAACAAGCGAGGAATCTTGGTCTTAGCAACGGATAGATGCAATTCATTGGCATGTTCCGCGACCCACGGGTCCATTCAAACCCAGGCAGGGAAAGATACTTTTTCGAGGCATGGACGCAGCAGCAGCTAGCCTGGTGGGGGGCACGCAGGGAGCGGAGCGGGAAGAAGAACAATTGGGAGGGCCTGGGATTGGATTGGATTGGGCTGGACGAATGTTTCCTTGTTTTTTCTCGTCTCAATGCCAACCTGAATGATGGGAACATGGATTGGCACCTCTGCCACTCTGGACCACGCCCATATTGGCTGCCGGGCCTGATGCTAGGCGCACGCTGCCCCTAACTCCTACCTCTAAATCATGCAAGCTTCATTCCAGACACTTTCGAGGCTTGGAATAGGTGCGTGTCTAGTCAGGCAACCTGTGAGATGGCACTGGAACATGTGTCCGTACCCGCCAACGGGAGGTCACTTTGTGTTGCGCTTCGCCGTTGAGCGGCTTGCGACCGTGGCCGCGAACGACCCCGCTCCGTCTCTGACGTTGGTGATGCAATATGCCGTTGGACAAATGGAGGGGTGAGTGGACGGCCATGCGGCCCCCTCAATAAGCAAGCCCTTCCCCTCCCTCCCGATCCCATCACATCAAATCTACCGATCTAGGTGAGAGAGGGACAGAAAGAAACAAAGGGGGGGGGGAAACCCTTCCCACCTCGTGCTGCTTAGAGCGGCGCTACATGAAGCATCCTGGACCGCGCAACCGACGAATAGGCAGTGTGGGAGACTGCATTCTGCACCTCGCTCGCTGCAGAGTGCAGCCTTTAGACGTCCCGATAGACCACTCACAAGGCGCCTCTCTCCCTCTCCCTCCCTCACGACCCTCTTTCTCTTGCAGGTCCTGCAGTGCCATGAACCGAATCAGAACGGACGGCTGCAGGTCTGCAAGCCATCCGAAGCGGCGCGGGCTAGAACTTTGGCATTTTGGCATGAGATGGGCAGGTCGGGTCGTTTCTTTTCCCGGGTGCGCTCTGGCTCGTCATCCCCTCCACCCGGTGGCTGGTGGTGTCTTCCATCCATTCATCAAGGTTTGCCGGCCCGCGCCCGGAGCCGTCTTGCCGTCCTGTCCCGTCCCGTCACGGCCCTTCGATTTGTACGGGGGATCACTGCGACACCAAAAAGGTGAGACATAGAATCGCCTCAGGTGTCCCGGATCCCGCATTGCAGCCGCCCCCTCAAGTGCTGATTCGTCCAGTCCGACGTTGTCTCTCCGACTTTACCACTAGCTAGCCGAGTCCCTGCGTCTTGCATTTAATGTTTGGCATCTTGGGGCTTTGCTCTTTGGTGTTTGATGTCTAACTTTGTCATTTTCTCCGTTTCATGCACAAGTACGGGGGTAATGCTCAATCGACTGGTCGCATATGAGCAAGCAAACAATGCCGAAGGACCACCTACCTGCCTATGGCAATACCTAGCATTTGTGCGCGAAATCTGCATGACAGAATTGACAATTTAATGTCAGACTTTCTCGTCCGCTGATGCAGTTCCCTCGCGCTCGCAGGTGAGCAATAAATACTATATACATGCATGTTACTATAGCATATTTTGCTTGAGTAGTTGGCGGTTATTATGACGAACAGTACTGGGTGAGCAGTATTCAATTTGTATGGCGTGCGTCATGGTGATTTCGGTCAACCCCAAAATATTTCTCACACAAATTCAAGTCAGACGTTAATCGCGCTGACAATGACATTTTCCCAGAACCTACAGAGTACCACGTCGTAGAATTGCACCGATTGAAGGTACTTTAGGGTAGGTGGCTTGAGTTGGCCGGATGAATGAATGCTATGTGTGCAAATAACAGTGCCGAAGCTCCCGTAGCTAGAAGGACACCCTCCGCTTAATCTTTCCAAGCCGGAGCCCTATTATCTTACATTCGTTCACTCATTGTCGTCAAGAACTTCCCTCTTTCCGTCATTGGGTATTTCCCGACCGCGCATCTATCCGTCTGCCGTATCAGGCAGGAGCCGAGGATCGCTCGTTGTGTAGCGCACTCACGCATGCTGATGCCCCACCACCCACACGAACTGCTATCAACTCGCTATCGCAGTACCACATTGCACGATGTTGCACAGGATTGCAAATCTTTCATTCGACCGTCACCTTTGATAGATACTCGAAAAACGGAGCACACGCTTAAACTGGCTGCAGCTCCATACCCGGTAGCTGCTTGAAGTCCGAGCGCTCGAGTTAGTTCGCACCTAGCCAGTAAAGAAGCACGCTCTGAGGTGCATATGGGGATTGTCTACGAAATATTGGTTCCTAGGTCGATTGGCGGGCTCCAGCCCGATTGCGAATGGCAAGCATCCCGTCATGATCCATGTCGATGCTCAGTCGGATCTGCCATGGACCATGGTGAAGACAATGGAACTATCGAATTGGAAGAGTCTTTCGGTCCAATGTTACCACGAGGACAATTGGCGGTGCGGGGAACAAGTTCGCTTGGGTACCGACATACGAAGCTGCTGTCGTCGTATGTTGGCCCAAATAGGCTTTTTTTCGAAGGCACCACACATTTCCACGCCTTTGTCATGCTTATACTGCGTACTGTTCGTATCGCTTGCGCTGTGTGTGTTGTTCTCGTGAGGAATCATCACGCTTGCTCGCATCCTCGGGACACGGGGCGGGCTGAGTGAGACTGGATACTTCCGAGCGGAGGTTTCCTCGAGACACGGGCTCCGTGTGCAAAAGCGAGACTGACGAGTCAAGCTTAGGTGGAGGCCTGCCTGCTATTGAACATTGGCAAGTATCGAAGCCGACTTCCCGACTGCAAGGCAGTGCTCGGTCTGGTGGGATGGATGCAAGTACGCTCGTTGGTGGGCCGAGTAAGACAGTGGAGTGGCTGGGGCTGGCTGCGAACAAAGAGACACGAACCGTCGCTGAGGCTGAATTCAAGCCACTGCGGCCTCGGTATCCGGAGACTCCCAGAGGCTTTCGGAGGCACCCAAGCACCTGAGCTAAGGTTCTCACTTCTCACGCAACGTTGCGCGGGGTGGCCACCTCGATCGCAAAAATGGTCGCCCACCACTGTCACTGGATCTCCGAGACTGGTGATTTTCCTATTTTGGGGCGGAGGGCACTTCTCGATCCCTGGCCGTTTACGAATCCGAGTCAAATGCTGATGCGCCGTGACGAGCCACCACACAACAAAGGAACAAACTTCTGGAAGAGGGCCGAATATTCGTCACTCACTTTGGCAGACTTGAGTCATCTGCCGAGGGCGACGACATGGACTTGGATTGTAACGCCATGGGCCCAGTCGGCGATCTCTCTTTTCATACCTTAATTTTGGGGATCCAGACATGCCCCAGGGCCCGACTTCCCAAGAACCAGGGTAAAGATGCAAAATCCGCTCCCGATGAGGTCATCCCGAGCTCCGCCTCTATCGCCGTTGGGCATCCCGATGATTCCAGGGCGAATCTGGAGTATTCGTAGGGCTTGGCACCACTTTGCAGTGGCGGCACTGACCGAATCGGTCCCCCGGTAACGCCGGCACATGGCACCTGGGCTAACCGAAAGTGACAAAGCAATGCACCAAGAATAGCCTTGTCAACACCGACATCGCCTCGTCCATCAGTGAACGGGAGACGCCGTGGTTTTCTAGTTCCTGGCAGCGCCTCCTCGTCCCGCCAACCGGCCGCTGGCACTGGCAAATCCCGCGATAATTCATCATGCAGCACACGTCCCCTCGCTATGGCTCAACGCCGCCACGCCCAGGGGACCGACCAGGATTGCTCCGTGGATGACATACGCGGGGACCAGAAGCTGCATATGATGCGGGTCTGGGCTTTGCGGTGGATCGCCAGTAAGGGAAAGGCGGCCATGTCGTCAAAGATAGAGAGGTCCACTATACGATGTCTACTTTGGTCCGATTCCGTTTTAGGAACTGGATGGGAGGGTTGGCAGTGGCTGTCAGCACTACGCCGGCCCATGTTCGCCCACCCGGTATCCCGCACCTCGTATCGGTTTCGCCATTTTCTCCAGCCGCCAGGCCATAGGCTTATCAGCCCAGCAACTCGGGCGGCCGCCATTGGTTCCGACGGCCTTTCGACATGACAACTTGGGCCGGGCGAGGACGACGTGCTTACCGAACTACTAGCAAGGTACCGGGGGCGGTGACTCTCCGGAGTTGAGCGACTAGAATATAAGGACCGGCCTGCCTGATCTTCATCTGGTTCCCATCATCTCAACACACCACCGTCTCTCGCTTATTAGTATTGACTTGCTCGATCTATACCTTCGTTTGGTACACTCAACTACTCAACTACACAACACAAACACTCACAATGAGAACCACCACTCTGATGGTTGTCGCTGCGGCGGCCGTTGCTAACGCCGGGTACATCCACACTCCCCCCGGCCACAACACCCCCACCGCCGGACACTACACCCCCACTGCCATCGAGACTCTTTCGACCGTCTACACCCATCCCCCAGAGAGCACCAACACAGTCTTCAGCAACACTACCGTGCCCGGCAAGCCTGGAAAGCCTGGGAAGCCTACATATACCGATGTCACATACACTGAGGTCGTCACGCGTCTCACGACTAAGCGCGCTACCATCACCTATCCCAACCCCACAAAACCCGGCGAGTCGGTGACGCGGACTATCACCTATACTGTGCCCATCTACTCCAACAACGCTACTGCCTACCACAACCCTACCGAGACATACCACAACCCTACTGAGACTGAAAACCCTGAGAAGCCGCCTCACAGCGTGCCTCAGTACCCGGGTGACACTACTATCTACCCCATTCCCACTACCACTCTATCACCTCCTCCTCCTCACGGTAACGGCACCGCCGGCTCTGGTGGAAATGGAGGCTCTGATGGAAATGGAGGTTCTGGTGGAAACGGAGGTTCCGGTGGAAGTGGAGGTTCCGGCGGAAGTGGAGGTTCTGGTGGTGACGGAAACGGTGGTGATGACGACAGCAGCAATGGAGGTGCCTCCGGATCTGCCACCGCCGTTCCGATCGGCCCCACTTCCAGCTCCGTCCCCGAAACCGTCCCCACCGGCGGTGCTACCGCCAACGCCGTCAGCGGCCTTCTCGCCGTCGTCGGCATTGCGGTGGCCTACCTAGTCTAAAGCACGACCAGCAACACTCTGCGAAAAAGCTCACACACTCCCTTGAACGCGATATGATAGCGAAGCATTTTGCATTTTGTATTTGGCATTGATCATTTATCTTTGAGCTTTTTTTCGGGTCGCACGAGCGACTGGCGTTGGGACATTATTGGCTACGGGTAAATGGTTCGGGCTCAATGGATGAGGAACGTCCATGCTTATGCGGAATCAAGCGTCTATCTATCTATACTTGCCTATACGCATTATTTATTTATATTAATACTAGTACAACAAGTCACTCCTTTACCCTTATTTTATCCCCTGTAGATGACCCTTCCTGATGTGAAGACACCTGTGCTTGTCTGGATGGGCTGGCTACTTTGGAACCCTCCTTGTGTTGGTGTTGTCGAAAATCAAACACCCACGAATGCGGTGTGACTGCGTCATCCCGAGACAAGTAGCTCAAATACAGCGCATATCGGAACAACGCCTCCCGCAACACATCCTCGGTCGCATCATCCCTGCCAACGCCCTTTTGCAGCGCCACGACCGTGAGTGTCGTGTCGGCACCCACGGGAACCCAGGACTCGCCGCGCAGACCAGCCCATACGGCGAGAAGAAAGGACTCTGGGATCCGCAAGCCCTTGGGCACGGCGCATTCCGGGGACCAGATGGAGCGGCGGCGACGGCGTCGGAGGTCCTTGGCGAGAGCTGTGACGGTGGCCTGGGCGGTCTGTGGGTCGATGAAGGAGACGAGCAGGCCGAAGGTGCGCTTGGAGAGGACGGCGTTGATGGCGCGGGATGTGAGGCGGACGGTTTGGCAGGTCTGGAGAGGGAGGTGGTGAAGGATCTCCACGAGGACTTCGAAGGGGAGTCCGTCCATGATCTTGGGAGGATGATTGCTAATGTCGCGATGATGATTGACAATGCTGAAGAACTGAACGAAACCAATTCAAAGGCGGATGTTTAGAGAAGAATGAAGTATGGAAAGTTCGTAAGGCTGAGGAGCCACGACATATAAGTTATTGAGTCCCGGTGGTTTGGTATGCTTGCGAGCATAGATTAGTTTCGGAAACGCATCAAACACCACAACGTAGACTGGGATTCGACAGAACCCGGCAACAAAGATGCAAGCTGATCCATCAGCGGGTCCCCGTGATTTTTACGTGACTCATTTCTTCTCCTCTCATTCACGCGGGAGACGTGAGACAAGCTGGGATGACACACGCCGTTGGTGATCTGTCTGACGTGGGTGGCCCAATGGTGTGTATCCGCCCACCTCAGACCCGGACTTCTAGGTCTCACTCGACGCGTCGCGCTGACTGTGTGCTCCGCTCACTTAGACTATCGTCGACCTTGATGGGCTGTTGATGTGTGTCTTAGTGGAACCATGTCCTCTGCTTTTGTTCTAGACTATCGTTTTTTGTTGCAGATGATTGCTCTATGTACCGCAGTGAACCCGTCTTTTGCCCCAACTTTAACCAACTTCTTTCTTAGTTCTGGGATATGTCGTGAGTGGAGGATGCCTCCTTACACCACGTCCTCTTCCGTCTCGGCCTTCCACCACTGCTGCATCAGCCGCAACCGCTCCGTCCGCTCCTTGGCCAACCGTCTCCCCTCGTCCGTCTTCATCATGCCCTCCAGCAGCAGCAGCTTCTCGTCAAAGTGCTCCATGGTGTTCTCGAGCGTGCGGCCCTTGGCGCCGCCGAACGCAAATGTTCGCGCAATGCCGACGGCCCCGATGGCGTCCAGGCGGTCGGCGTCCTGCACGACCGCCAGCTCCGGGTGCTCGGCCACGAGCGCGAGCACCCGCGCCGGGTCCTTAGTCTCGGACGAGTAGCTGACGCCCAGGCAGATGGTCTGCACCGTCGCGGCCAGCGCCTCCGGCACGCCCAGCGAGCGCAGGTACGTGGAGACCATGCTCGACGCGTCGTCGCCCGGCTGGAGGTACTTGCGGTCGCCAACGTCGTGGAGCAGCGCCGCGAGCGTGACGAGGGGCCGGCTGGTGTCGGGCGTGTGGGATTGGATGTGGTGCGAGAGGCGCAGGACGCGCAGGATGTGGTTGAAGTCGTGCGAAGCGTCGTAGTTGGCCATGTAGCCCTCAACGTAGGCGGTTACTTGAGCGATGAGAGCGTCATCTACGATGAAGTCTTGGGACGCCATGCTGTCAATTGCTTGGAATTCTTGTCTCTGACGAAAGCTTGATTTCAGGAGAAGAGAGAGACAGATCTTTCTTAAGCTTCTTGCCGGCAAGCTAATAACGCTAATAGTTTGTGGTTTTGCCCGAGTTTGCCACAACACGATACCTACACAAGGAGGTAGAAAGGTAACAGCGCAAGCCTCACAAACCAACCCCATTGTGAGACACTAAGGAAGGATCACCCCGACATGCATGCCCCAGTCAAAAGCTCTGCATTTCTAATCAACTCGCGTCTTCAACTGATAAATCCTCGTCGGCATAAAAATCAGCTCATTAAACATGCTGGCATAGCGTCTCGAAAAGGCAAGTCGAATAGGACAAGCGCCGTTTCTGCCTATTCACGATGTCCTACGGTAAACTCGGTGTTGGATCGTTCAGAGCTGATAACAAGCGCAGGGTGAGATACCAAGCGTGAAATGCCAAGGGCAAAAAGTTCAAAAAAAGAAATAGTTCAAAAAAAGAAATAGTTCAAAAAAAGAAATAGTTCAAAAAAAGAAATAGTTCAAAAAAAGAAATAGTTCAAAAAAAGAAATAGTTCAAAAAAAGAAATAGTTCAAAAAAAGAAATAATTCAATGGCCTGTGTTTGACAGGTGGCCGGGTCTCTCCCGCCGGGAATTGAACCCGGGTCTCGAGCGTGACAAGCTCGCATACTGACCACTATACTACGGAAGATGGCAAGCGTTTGACGCCTGAGTAGGTGGCTTGTGTGGTAGTCTGATCCAATATTGTTTACTATATAGGCTCAAAGTAAGCCACTTGGTTGACTTAATTCGGTCGCCATGTTCTAATCATGACCATCAATGCCTCACATCTCTCGCCTCCATTATTTGCTCGATTATTTGCCTCAGCATACAAATTCTAGCACGTCGAAAGCCCCTTCTCTTGCATGAATAGTTGCAAATTCTAAGGTGATATTGATTAGTTTCCCAATGACTTCGTACAGATACTGGTCTACGTATGGTCTCTGCCTAGCTAACGTCACATCCGTTAAGTATATGCAGGAGACAACTACCTCCAGCCCCGAACATTGTGCCTTGCAAGCTATGGTATCTGACGTTGACCCCTTTTCTGATCGATCTATTGCTCGGCAAACATCGAGCCTACGATTATCCCCGACGATAGACGAAGCCATCACACCGCCCAGCGTCTACTGTCGTCCATTATTGATCGGGGCAATGCTCATTACACGCTCACACTGCAAGACATGAACTCTAGTTGTGGTTGTGTTGCAATCGCTAGGAGGCTTCGCAATCACGCAGGGGGTTCGGGCAACTGCAGTCAGAAATGGTAGGCAGACTAAGAGCGAGTGCCATACTGACGACGGGGAACCCTTCACTAGAGGCGGTGATGATCGACAGCAACATGCGTATGGCGTCAACTCCCACATCACCTACTCCACATGTCTCTGCCCCGTTCTTATTAGCCTGGAAGTTCGGCTTCCCACTGGAGATCTCTTTCTCCTTCGGCTCGGTAAGACCAAGTCGTTATAGGCATGATGCCCGTGGCTCCGATTCGCATATCACAGAGGATGATTGAGGGCTAGGAACCCGAGGCAGAAAGCAGATAGTGTGTGATTGTTCTCACATACCCGCCGGGGCTAAGCCATATGGAACTCACGGAGCGAGAAAGACGGTGACTGCCACTAGACCAAGAAGGTAGGTTAGAGCGGCGTCGTGGGCGTTGATGGTCGGCGAGAGTTGTGGGACGAGGTCAGCTTTCGGAGACACGCGGACGGCCGCAGAAAGGAAGACCGTAGCTTGCATGTCCGAGCATGTGAGTGCCATGGTATGAACATGATTTTCCCGGCATGTAGAGCAAGGAATGAGGGATCCTCAGTGTGGAGACACGGCTCTGCAGCAGAGCGAATTTTGCAAGCCTCGAGGACTTTCGATAGTCCCTCTTAGAATTTGGATGGCAGGAAATCCATCGAATCATGGGGGCCCGGTTAGCGCTTGGTAGGTGTGCTTGGGACTTCGTACCTTGGAACTTGGTATAGATGGACAGGATCCTGGGATATCGCGGACATGGGTAGCATCCATGGGCAGCATCTGCAGAACTACGACCGACGAGGAAGGCATTGGGAGTCCTGCGAGGCATCACTGGCACCATGATACGCCATGAAAAGTGATAGTAAACGCCGTGATGCTTCGAGCAGTCTCGGTTTTATTGCGATGGCCCCCAACAGCGTCATTGATTGACGGACCGGCAGATGAGCAGACAGCAGCATGAACAGGAGCACGTTGATGGAGGCCGCGTGCACACTCCGACTCGCCCGATCCCCCGAGTGACTGCAGGGACGCCCAGCAGCGGTGCGTCGAGGAGTCAAGGGGTCGTGCCAATGGCGAAGCCAGACAGGGAGGGCAAAGAGCATGACGGGCATATCCAGAGGGCGTAGGCAGCTTGCATGATCCATTGGACTAGCCGCAGCTGGGAGGGGGAATTTGGGAAAAAAGGAGGGCACTGCGAGGCAAAAGACAAGGAGAGACAAGGGACAGCCAAGGCAGCCCATCGCATCAAGCGATACGGCAATGCTGATCAGGCATTGGAGGATATCGTGTGCCATGGCGGCCAAGTGCAGTCAGCCGCGGACGGTAGATGGGCTGGATGGGCGGCCGAAGTTGGACGTTCCGCGGCGCCCATTGGCCGCGCTGCAGAGTGAGGAGGGGAACCCCCAGCCCCGCGGTGCCACAGGCCAATCAGCCGCGGAGAATAGACGCCCACCCGCCGCTGGTCGCGGTGCTTTCGGGGCTAGTGCCGGGACCACCCCCGCTGAAGTGTGCTAAATTTCGCAGCCCTAGTGGAGCGTGGAGCGTGGACGACGGTTTAACCGCCGACCTTCATCGCCGGACGTGTGATGAGCGACGGCACCGCTGCCGGGCACCCACACCGCGGACTCGATGTTTCCCTGGCCCGGGGGTCTGATTGGCCGGACGCCGAGTGTTTCTAAATGCTGGTGTGTGGATGGGGATGCATTGCGACTCTGCGCGGCCTCTGGTACGCCACTGCAATGCCGCAGTGCTGCAGAGGCGCACGCACGCACTCAGACGGATGCCGAAGGATGAGCAGCAGCACCAGCAGTAGTGAGGTAGCAGCCAGGAAAGGTTCCTGTACGAAGACCGCCGTGCAGTGCAGCGCAGCGCAGCGCAGTACAGTAGGTACACCACGTCCCGCAGCATTGTCGCATGGCTAAGTAGGACCTTCCATGGTCTGGGGCCGCGTCTCCCACCAATCTGCGTCTTTGTTTGGCGGGCGTCCGACTTTCGAGTCCACCCGCACCGGATTCCCCATGCTCGCATTGGACGAGTGCGCATTCAGGTCAGGGGAGAGGAGGGGAGGGGAGGGAAGGAGCGAGGCCATCCTCTCGCCTTCTCGCCTTCCCGCCACCGGGCCGCGATAGTCGGCCTCATCCATATAATACCCAGCCAACTCCCCCCCAACTTTTCCCTTTCTCTTCTTCTTCTTCAGCAAGCTTCTCAATCAACATTCGCCCTTTCTGTTCCTCTTGTGTGCCTTTCGTCCTTTTTTTGTTCCTTGTTCCTCTGAGCTGGTCTCATTTTTCTACCTTCTTAATTGTTCTGTCTCTAATCTACTCACTCAAACAACCAATCTCAAATCTTCCAAGTTGCCGGTCAGCTTAGAGACAATCACCCCATTTACACCAATAATAACAGAAATCGCGGATTTCACTTGCTCGCCAATACCTTGTTCAATTTTCAGCACTTACAATTTCACATCAACAAATCGCAATAATGTCGGCTATCCAACTCTCTTTCTCTCTTCGCGTCTCCTCCGGTGTCAAGTCCGTCCACCTTCTCGGCTCTTGGGACAACTACGTCGGTCAGCTCCCGCTCTCCAAGGACAAGACCTCCTCCAAGTCCGGCTCGTGGAAGGGTACCTTCCGATTCCAGAACGTTACTCTCGAGGCTGGCCAGCGATACTGGTACTACTACATCATCGATGGCTACCACGTTGCCCACAACCCCAGCGTCACCTCGACTGTCGAGCCCACCACCGGCCGTGAGCTGAACATCCTCGATGTCCCCACGGATTCGCACAAGAAGTCCTCCTCTTCCAAGTCTTCTTCTTCTTCCAAGTCGTCCTCCAAGTCTTCCTCCAAGTCTTCCTCCAAGTCGTCCTCCAAGTCGTCCTCCAAGTCGTCCCGCCACTCTCACAGCGACATCGCCAAGGGCCGCCCCCTGTCCAGCTCTCAGATCCAGGCTCCCATGCCCATGTCTCCCCACGCCACCAAGAACATTCTGTCCGCCGACTTCGACAGCGAGACCATGGAGGAGCTCACCGCCCGCTTCGGTTCCGCCGGTCTCGATGAGGATGACATCATCACCGACTTCAGCTCGTCGCCCGTTTCCTCCGTCGGCTCTGCCCTGTCCTACCGCTCCGACAGCTCGTCTCCCAACTCGTCGGTTTCCGGCTACAGCACCCCCGGCTCCGAGTGCAGCACCTGCACCTGTGAGCGCTACGGCATCACCCGCAAGGGCGACCGTGTCAAGCTCGACTGTGGCGGTGCCCGCTGCGGCTTCGAGGACGACAGCGACCTTTGCTCCAGCGCCAGCGAGGACGAGTACGAGCCCGTCTCCCCCAAGTCCCGCCGCAACGGCATGGTCGTCGCTTAAAGACTTCACCAATTCCCTTAGAAGATGCTCAAGATGTTCGAAAGAGGCTGAGACCAGAATCAGCCGTTCACTCATTGCTTCGAGCAGTCCCTGGCTGCGATTTCGCGCCGGGCTGACTCGCCCCATCGTGTTGTTGTAATAGACCAGCACAAATCTCAAGACACGGGACGGTAAGCCAAGCTGGCCTTGGCAAATGCCTCCGTTGTCGACGCGTGCGTCCCCAATGGGTCGATGCTGCGGCCCTCCCGCAGATGCGGCGGCTCCTGTCGCACCTGCGTGGATAATCAGTTAGTTCAGTGGTCCTGAGTGAGCTGGGAGGTTGCGAAAGCCTCCCACAGGACCGGCGACAACGCCTGGAAGATCTCGTCCCGCTCTGAACGGATGAGATTCCCACTCTAGGATAGTCAAGCGGTGGATGTACTGGACCTGACGATGGAGACGGTCTAGGCTAGCCACAAATGCAAAGGCAGACCACGGGCCAATTTTATGATAGCTGCCGGTATAATAGATGACGATTGAATCTATTCATGAAAACCTGAAGATTTTTTTTTTCCGATTTGCCATTGCAAGTGATGTGAATGATGAGTTTCTGCTGTAATCACCTAAAAAGCTTCTCGAGATTCTCTACGTCAACTAGTAGATTAGGGGCGTCGCTTTCTTATAGTTATATTGTATCTAGATCCACTGTGAGTTGCTCGTTCCTTCGGGGTAATTAATGAATGCCCAACCTCAGTCGAAGGCGGGGAGATGATAGCGGGGTACTTCGTGATTACAGCGGGCAGCAGCTACCGTGGACCGTAGACCATCCGACCTGTCGCGTCCCATTCCATCCAGGCTGATTCACACCGACTTCCACCAACGTCGATCGAGCAACTTGGCTTCTTCATCCAACCTGCGATTGTGATCTGAACAGTGCACGACTTCTGTATTTCGAGCTCTCACGTTAATTCCGTCTCGACTCGTTCCTACCAACGATCGGTCGTAACTTCAACTTCACCCTCACCTCCACCTCCCACCTCCGACGTCAAACCCTCCGACACGCCGCAACCATGGCGGACGACCAGCTCATCCTCCCCATCATCGACTCCCACATCCACCTCTACCCGGCCTCCGAGACTGACTCCCTCGCCTGGTGCACCCCCGAACACCCGCTCGCCGGCCAGCACTCGGTCGAAGAGTACCGTCAGGCCGCCAGCTCCGCCCCATCCCTCCTCGGCTTCATCTTCGTCGAGACGGACCGCAAGAACGACCTCGAGACGGGCGCCGCCGACGGCTCCGGCTGGGAGGGCCCGCTCGCCGAGCTCGCCTGGATCAAGCGCGTCGCCCTTGGACAGCCCCGGGACGGCGAGGGCCACTCTGCCGACGATGCGAAGCTGTGCCTTGGTATCGTCCCCTGGGCGCCTTTGCCTAGCGGTGTCGCCGTCATGGAGAAGTACCTCGAGCGTGTGCAGGAGGAGGCTGGCGAGGCGTGGCCTAAGGTAAAGGGTTTCCGGTATCTGGTGCAAGACAAGCCTCACGGGACCATGCTCGAGGTCGATTTCGTTGAGAGCGTCAAGCTGCTAGGCCGCAAAGGCTTGGTCTTCGAGGTTGGTGTCGACCAACACCGCCGCGGCAAGAAGCAGCTCGATGAGCTCATTGCCTTTGTCGACCGCGTTCACGACGGAGTCCCAGAAGACGATAAGGTCACCTTAGTCCTAAGTAAGAAGACGTCTGCACTCGCAACTACGCCAATTCCCTGTAACTGACCGGATATCCTCCAGACCACCTCTGCAAACCCGACTTCAGCATCTACAACATCACAACAGATCTCGACTTCATCGCCTGGCGAACCGCCATTTACACACTCAGCAAGGACTCCCACACCTACATGAAGCTCTCCGGCGGCTTCTCCGAGATGCCCGACTCCCTCAAGAACCAAACCGCCAACCACATCTTCGAGGCCACCCTTGGCTGGCTCGGCATCGTCCTCGCCACCTTCGGCCCCAGCCGCATCATGTTCGGCAGCGATTGGCCCGTCTGCACCGTCGGCGTCGAGGATGCCTGGCCCCGCTGGCACAGTGTCGTCGAGCGTATGTGCTGGATGGCCACGCTGGGCGACGAGGAGCGCGCCATGATCTTTGGCGGGACCGCCAAGAAGGCATATAGCCTGTAAAGGAAAGGCCATGGGGGAAAAGATGGAGAATGGAAGGATTTGGGATTTCAAAGGATGAAAGAAAATGCTGCTATGACACTTCAAATAATGGACACAAGAACCAGGACTCCGTTCATTGCTATTACTGGGCAATTGAGTTATAGATCTGACAAGTAGTCAGAGGTTGAATGAACTATACCCTTCAGTTACACACGTCTCCCTGCTGCACCTACAATCAACGATTCAAACATGGGCACAGGCGACGAACGAACAAGGTCTAGACATCATCATTAATTAAATAAAAAAAGACGGGAAGATCTCATGCTATACACAAGTCCCCCGCTGCCCCATTCCCCAACGCCGCAAGACAAGACAAGACATGACTAAAGAATGCCCTTCACGCTCGCAACCTCGCAACCAGGTGGCCGATGCCCGTTCCTCGCCACCCGGGCCCAATGCTCGCAAACCAAACAAAAAGGTGCCCCCCCCCATCATACAATCTTTTTCTTCCTCGTCGTGAGAGTCCTTTGCCTCATTGACCTGCTGCTTCCTTGGCGCCTGCTTGCCTGCCTACTCGGCCCCTCGTCCGCGGTAGTTGCCCATCTTCTCGATGGAGCTCATGATACCGCTGCGGGGGACGCCTCCGGGACGGGGAAGGCCGCCGGAGCTCTTAGTGCGCTCGTGGGGGGCGCGCAGGCTGGAGCCGGGAGCTCGGAGGCCGGAGCTGCGGGCGCTTCGGAGCTGGTCCATGGTCCGCTTGGGCGTCTTGGCCTCGGACTGCCTCTCCTGGGGCACCTGAGGCATCTGCGGCATCTGAGGCTTGGCCGGCGTGGGCTGAGCCACGACGCTCTGCATGTTCATCATCTCCTCGGCCAGCTGCACCAGCTCGCCCTTCTCCACGCGCTCCCGCTCCAGCATGCCTCGTAGGCCCTCGTTGTCGTGCTGGACCGTCTGCACAACGGCTTCGAGTCGCTGGATGTCCGCGTGGAGTTCTTTCATGGCTGCACTGTCACGCACCGCCTTAGCCTTGAGCTCTTCCGTCTCGACGTTGACGGGCTCGACCCTCGTCATGGTCGCGTCACGTCCAACGCGGAGTCGCTCGTTCTCCTCACCGAGCTCCTCGATGCAGCTCTCCAGCTCCCGAATTCTCTTCTCCCATCGGGATTCGTACGACTTCTTCAAGGCAGTGACTTTGGCCTCGTGTTTGCCCTTGTACAGGGCGTGGAGCTCGCGGGCAACACGCTCGACGGCGATTTCGACTTCGTGGTTGGAATTAGCACCGCCAGCCTTGGACTTGTCGGGCGAAGCCGACTTCTCCATCTCCTTTCCAGCTCGCATGCCGGCCATCTTGCTTTCCGCCTCCTGGTGCATCATCTCTGCGGCCTCCCTTCTCTTTTCGCTCTCCTCCAGTTTCTGTTCTAGTTCCTCTCGCTCTCTCTGGCTGTGGCCAATCTCCTCCTTGACCTTTCTCAGGACGCTCTCCATCTCTCGTCCACGCTTCTCCCAGCCATCCTTCTCTTCGGCATATTGCTCCTTCAGGGAACGCTCTTCGCGGAGCTGTTCCATCGACTCGCCAACACGTTTCTCAGCGTCGCCCACGGCAGCCTTGAGAGACATAGTCTCGGCTTCCTTGCCACTCAAAGAAGCCTTGAGGGAGCTTATCTCGGAAAGAAAGTTTGACTTGAGGGACTCCAGCTCGCGCGGGGTGATGCTTGGCACACTTCGTGGAGTTGGCATTGGCGGGATGTCAAAGTCGATGAGATTGGTCATCTGGCGCGACGGCGTGGCGGCGAACGTGTTTGATCGCAACGGCGAAGGGTTTCCGTTTCGCAGGGGCGTCTTCTGGGGGAATCTCATGGATTCCGTGAAATCCAGCAAATTTGTCGTGTTGCCGGTCTCCTGCATGGACATTGGCCGGGGGGTTCGGGCCGGCGAAGGCTTCACTGTGCCTGTGGAGCTCGACGTCTTCTCCGGGGTCTGGCCCAGCTTCGCAAACATGGTCATGTTTGGGACCGCGGAGAATGCGCTGAAGGTGCTGATCATAGTATCGTCAGGGCCGATGGACTCGTCCATCTCTATTGGGGCCGGAGGCGTAATGTTGACGGTGCCAGAGCTGATATCATTCTCGTCTTCTGCATCGCTCTCGTCGTCCTCGAAGATCTCGATGGCACGCTTCAGACCCGCGCTCTGTCGCACGGCGTCTTCCAGGCTCATCGTTCGTTCGGGGGTGGCGCGTGGCGACTCGATCGGGTTGCTGACCTTAATAGGAAACCGTTTATCGGGCGACACTCTGCGAGGACTGCGATGCGATGCCAGCTTGTCAGCTGCTCTCGCGTCGAGAGAGTCCATTTGGTCTGTCAGGATTCGGAAGGGAGACAGAGTCGCGCCTGACAGCACGCGAGAATGTCGATTCTTGTGAGGAGACACGTTTTCTTTCTCAGACACGGTGGTCTCGTTGATTGTTGAAATGAAAGGCGACGACCCGTCTGAAGGTTCGCTGTTCGCGTCGGATTGGGAAGACACTGCGCGCAACTCGTACGCGTCGTAGCGCCGGGTGGTCGGTGGGGTTTGAATGTTGAGAGTCGAGTTTGTTGTAGGAGAGAGGGGTGAAGCCATTGTGAACGACGCTGAAACCAAAACGCAGAGGCAATCGATGCAAGAGTTATCTGCAAAGTGAAGAGGAAGAAAGCCCTCTGTTCTCGTCTGCTTGTCCTAAAATGAGATTATCTCGTCTGCCGTTTCAGGAGCCAGAATTGGCAGGGGGCCGTTGTTTACTCGTTGGCTTGGCAACAGCTCTCAGACCATCCTGTCACGTGATCCGACAGATCAACCCGCAACCACTTCCAAGTGATCTGAAAAAAACACCGCACACCAAATCTCACCCCTTTACATCAGCAAAATGGGCGCCCGGAAGCACGACACACCCAAAAAAGCCCGTATTCGAGGCGCAAATGAATTCCTAGAAGCCAAGGGCTTATCGCATTATAAGACCGATCTTTTCTCTTTCTTTGGAGTCTCTCAGCGGTCCGGCTACGAGATTATTCGCAGCGATACCGATCGCACGCGTCACAACCACCCCACCCTCCCCGAAACCCGCGGCCGCAAGAGGAAGCTTTCTGAACGAGACCTTGATTCTATAGAAGATTTGTATGAGAAGGAGGGATTTGAAGCGAAGCGACTCCCTTGGTCAAGCGCTGCCCTAGAAGCTGGGGTAGAGACCGATGCTACCGATCAGACGATTGCAACCGCGCTTAGCACCCGCAATCTCTACAAGCGGCTTGCTCAGGATGTCGAATTCAAGAGCGCAGAAGACTGCGCTCTTCGGGTCAAATACGCAGAGGAAGCTCTCATCAAGCGGCCCCAGCCAGA
Source organism: Neonectria magnoliae (assembly GCA_037954305.1). NCBI lineage: Eukaryota > Fungi > Ascomycota > Sordariomycetes > Hypocreales > Nectriaceae > Neonectria > Neonectria magnoliae. Next base: position 92,211 of record JAZAVK010000048.1, on the reverse strand, counting down.
AGATTGGCATGATGTTGTTTTCTCTAATGAATCCCACTTTGGCTATGCAGACGAGGGCCAAGCTAGGATAGCTAGGAAGCCGGGCACGCGGACCGATCCTGATAATCTTCAAGAGCGGAAGGAGCCCAAGGAAGGGGAGAAAAGGAAGGCACACTGCTGGGCTGGTATTGGCTACGACTTCAAGAGTCCGTTGATTTGGTACGATATCCCTACAAATACCAATGGAAAGATGACACAAGCTGTCTACGAGACCACAATCCTAGAAGGCTATATTAAGACCTTGATTGATGAGGGCCGCAGCTTCGTCTTGGAGGAAGATAACAATAGCGGTCACGGTCCCGGCAAGAGCAATAGGGTCAGGGCTTGGAAGGAAAAGCATAACCTTCAGCACTTCTTCAATTGTCCTAGGAGCCCAGATTTGAGCCCTATTGAGAACTGCTGGTCGGTACCAAAGCAATACATTAATCGTTTTGCTCATTGGGATGTTGATACAGTCAAGCAACTCGCAGAGGTTGGCTGGGATCGGCTTGAGCTAGAGACTATCAATCACTGGGTGGAATCAATGCCAAAGAGGCTGCGGCATGTCATAGAATTAGGCGGCAAAATGACCAGTTGGTAGTATCCTTCAATCTGTCTTAATTACTTATAAATTGGCTGTAAAATCGGGTGGTTGTGGACGCTGAGGAGAGTGTGGGTCGATTTTGGTGTGCGGTGTTTTTTTCAGACCGCTTGGCCACTGCAACATCATCACCACCACCACCCATCACTCATCAACGCGCATGGGTTCACCGACTGCCCAGGTATCTACGTAACATGAATTCGTACAGTTTGCAGCCAGTCTCGAGGCATCCTCGGCACTTGTAGTGAACTTTTGACTTTCACTAACCATGAACTACGTACCTCGGCGCCGCCCGACATGCAGCCCAGAGAATCCTGCGCCACTCTCAGACGCGATGCAGATGCACATCGAAGGTGTATTTATCCACCAACTCAATTTAGACTCCGTTCTTTTAGCTCTCGGTTTTTTTTTTCGTAAATTATTTCGTGCAGTCACCATGCCATGGTTCACGTAAACTCAATTCGTTGCATCCAAATCTCTAGACTTGTATTTGTGGTCCTCGAAAAACAGCTTTTATTGTCCTTCATAACTCATTACCTACTAAAGCAAACATTTCCAAAAACACAATGTCTTTGGCGCTTTTGAGGTGCATCAGAAGAGTGAAAAAAAAAAAAAAAAAGGTGAAAAATGTCGTTAGTCGTCATAAAATTGTATCCCCAATGCCTCTTTCGCTCCCAATGATTCACTCCGTTGGAAAGTTCGAAAGGCAGTTGAAAGGGGAAGCATGTTGCACGGGCCCGCCCCGAACTCATCATTCCCGCCTGAAGATCATTACAGGCAGTGCTGTCTCTCATCCATGCACTAATCGTTTCTCGGAACACTCCGTGATAAGGGAAAAGGTTGTTGCAGTGGTTCTCTCTTAAAAAAAAAAATTAAGACCTCCATGCGAAGCGTGACTCATCAGCCATGTACATCCGTGACAGGGCATCTTAGGTAACATAGAAGTCGTATCGTAACTCGTCAGCGTATCCTGTAATCGACAGTGGTGCCGACGAGTCGACTGCGAATAGCAGGAAAAACAAAGCAAGAGCTTAAGAAAGTTTTTTTTTTTTAAGGAGTGTGTTGTTGCACCGTGAAAATGAAGACAGCGCAGAATCCGTATTATTCGCAAGAAACATATACAATATGTCTCTCAACGCCCAGAATGGTGTGAAGTCTCAAATGAAACGTCACAACTCAACTTGATAAGGGTTGCGCCGTTACTCGGCACTATCGCCGCCGAGGGGCAGCAATGGCAGAGGTGGGACGGTTCATCGCATCGTAGGTGGGGGCCGGTACGGTCGACTCCATCATCGTCTTGCGTCGCTTAAGGTCGAGATTTCCCATGGAACCGGGACCATCGCCAGTAGACCGGGAAATGTCATCATCATCCTCCCGACCCCGCTTCAACACGCCGCCGGATCCGTTCATCACGGGAGGCTGGGGAGCATAACCGTTGGGCATGCCAGACATGTCGGCCGCGGGGGCATAAACATCGTTACCGGGCGCGCCGTTTGCTGTTCCGCGGTCGTTGCTCATTACATTATAGAGGTTGCTGGTGGTCTGCTGGACACGAGGGGGGGTGTTGTATCCGGCATGCTGAGGGTAGTAAGGCTGAGGAGGAGCCGCGCTTCTGGGGGTAGCTCGTCCTGAAGGTGCTGGGTGGCTCGGCGAGCCTGTCATCTCAGGTGACAGGTTCGTCTCGTTGGCCAGCGTTCCGACACCAGGGGCAGTGTAATTGTAGTTGTTGCGGCTGCCATCATAGGCACTGCTATCATGGGTGTATTCGGCATCGTGCTCATGTTCATTCTCGTCCTCGCCGTTTTGGGGCTGGGGCGCCTGGTCGGAATGAATCAATCCATTAGGAGGCTTGGCATCATGCTGCTCTCCAGACGGTCCTGAGATAGAAGGCCTGCTTGATGGGGGTCCCATCTCGTTCTTGGGGTACGAGTTGGGTGGCTGGGCATACATGCGATCCTGGGGGCCGGTGTTTGAAGTCTGGTAGGGGGACTGCTGCGACGATTGGGTGTTGTACATAGGTCGCGTGTTGTCGTACTGTTGCGCCGCAGACGGGTATGAATGCATGCTCTGGAGAGAGGGTCCGGGTGGGGTGGTAGCTGGCGTTGTTGGCATTGAGCGCGCGTTGCTTAGACCAGTGTCAATGGTCATTGGGTTGTTACCTTGAGGCCCACTCATTCCTTGCCCCTGCCAGTTGAAGCTCTCCGAGGTTCCCATGCTTCCCATGACGCTGGAGGCGCTGGTCGGTGGTGTGGGAAAGGTGTGAGCGCGATCTAGCGATGGCCGGCCCATGTTGTTGTGAGAAGGCAGCGAATTTTGAGGACCTGGAAGGGCCATCGAGGAATGATGCTGCCCAATTGACGGAAGTCCAGGCGGTCCAGGATTACGCATCTGGTTCTGCTCCTGCTTGCGACGCTCGGCAGCGGCCATGACCTGGGTGGTTCGGCTCTGGTTGGTCGGGTGGTAGAGGAGGGCTCCAATGTTGTGGACAAATAGTGGGTAGAGCATCTCAGTGATCTTCTCCTTGTTGGCAAAGTCAAGGGCTCTGTCGTAGGGAATCCTAGTCTCGATTAGTGGGCTACTCGATTGAACACGCGCCGAGGAACATACCAGACGCCCTTCAAGTGCATGGGACCAATCTTGACAACGTGTCGAACTTTTTCGCTCTTCAAAATTCCATCTCGGCGGCCACGGGTCATACCGGCCACATTCAAGAGTTTCGTTCCGTTAATCATATGGTTGTCTGCAAATCTGAGTCAGCAAAAAGCTACTGCTTCAGTTGTCTCCGAAAACTCTTACCCTCACGTCGAGCGACGCAAATACCTCGCGCCTCAACCTGGAAGCAGAGGCTTCCTTCATCCTCCCACAGCGTAGCCGTGACGCGGGGCTTCATGCCCGGGGGAGGCTGCTGACCAGTAGTATCGAAGCCCTGGTAGCCGCTCTGCATCTGTCCCTGCGCGCCAACCCCGGGCAGAGGAAGCACATTCTGGCCACCCATGGGGTTCGACACGGACGGAGGGGCGGTGGGAGGGGAGGTGAGGCCATTGGCATAGCCGTACTGGCTGTACGGAGCTGGTGCTGAGTACTGAGCAGGGCCCGGCTGCAACAGAGGCGGTTGGTGTTGGGGGTAGTGGCTCATTCCTCCCGACGTGACAGTTTGATTCGAAGGTCCCGGTCCCGCAGACATGTGCTGGGGATAGTACAGAGGCTGCTCTGGCTGGTTCATGGCGTCGTAACTGGTGATTGAGGTGGAAGGGCCGGTGATGGCGTTGACGGGCAAAGTGGGAGAAGGGGTCTTTGGCCCGATGGAAGAGGTGGCCGAGGTGAAGGACGATTGGGAGCCCGAGTGGGAGCCGTTCAAAGACCCGATAGAGCTGACCCGAGGCGACGAAGTACCTGAGGAGTAGGCCTGACCCGGCGGTGGAAGCGGCAGAGATGGCAATCTCTCGCTGCTCATATACGACAAACGCTGGGCGGCGTGGGGGTTAAAGCACGGTACGTCGGATGGGCCCCGGGTCTGCACTTGTGAGATCGACGGCAAATCCAGCTTTCCGGTGTTTCGTGGTTCCTAAAGAGGACGGATCTTTTCCGACCTCGAGGACGGGCTGCACTACCAACGGATGGAAGCGCAAGCTATTCGGTTCGCGTCCTATCGAGGGCGCTCGGGGGCAATTGGGCAGGCGAGAAAGCTCGCGGGAGGTAAATGGCAAACAACCCGAGATATGGTGAGACCTGGAGTAACCACTGCTTTTGTCGGCGGGCGGAGGTGGGGACGTAGAGAGGGTGGAAAACAGCTGCGAGACAGACTCGTTCAGAGGCGTGCTAATCGTAACAGGACATAAAATAATCAAATCGTCTCAAATCGTAACATCCAACAGGAGCTGGGGAGAAGGACCAATGCTAAAGCGGATTCCTGACAGAGGCGAACGGCGAGAATGGAGAGGACCCGGAGCGGCGGGCGTGGATACAAGCGAAGACAGCGGTAGCGTCGGTGCCGGTGAAAGAGGCTGGGCGAAGTGTGATGAAGAGAAGAAGGAGGGGTTGAGTCGTGAAGGAAGGAAGGAAGCTCGCCAATGTTTTCGAGGCTTCTCTTGACTTCTCTGGCGTCGGGGGGGGTTCACCCGCTACTGCAATGCAGACGGGTTAGCTGCGTTGGAGATCGGGGCGGCGGAGGGGACAAGGAACGTTGAATGTTGCGCAGAAGGAGAGAGGGGAAGGGCAAGAAACACTCGAGGAAGGAAGAGAAGGAAGATGAGGAAGCACAGGCACGACACTACTTACCTTCCTCGCGAACCTCAGGATCGGGGACAAGAAAAATGAGGAGGTCGGTGGAGTCGTGGGGTCGTGAAGACGGAAGAAAAGCGAGAAACCGCCTCTCCGGGGAAGGTTTTGTTTTAGGACGGTGGTGGTCCGGAGGTCGGTGGTGGTGGTGGTGGTGGTGGACTGGTGGACTGGTGGTGAGAGGAGGCAGGTAAGTACGGGTACGGTACGTAGTAGGTCAACGGGTCCCGCAGTTGCAGGGAACGACTGGTAGGGTGAGGCTAGGCAGGGTCGGGCGTGGGAGTGGAGGAGGAGTAGGAGTAAGAGGAGTAGCAGCAGTATTCCGTAGGTGTAGGAGCAGTAGGGCCAGAAGGGGGGGCGTCTCGCTGGCCCACGGGCCACACTCGAAGCTCCACGCTGGATGCTCCACGCTGGATGCTCCACGCTCCACCTTCCACGACCCAGGGTAGGGGAAGGGGAAGTGGACGGAAGAGACAAGGGGCAAGGGACTTGTCAAGATACTTCGCACTGGACTGGCAAGGTTGGTTTAAACCTCGTTGGACATTGGACTCTGGACTCTGGTTGTCTTCCTTCCTTCTCTTAGCCAGGCTTTCGATTCGGCGAGCAAGATGTGCTGATTGATTACCTTACCAGGGCTGCGGCCGAGGGTTGTGATCTCGGTCGGCTTAACTTTTGGTTTCGGCCGGGGGACAAAGACAGAACTTGCCACGCCCGCAATTCCCAATTTACTCCTTTTCTGCGTCTCATCGAAACCCTTTTTTTGTTTTCCTTCTTCTTACTTCTCTTTGTCTCTTGTCTCTAATAACTTCTTCGCCTTTCCTGGCCTACGACTGGACAGTCTGGAATTGACCGGATTGGTCTGGCGGGACGTTTTGTTGAGCCCAGCAAGGATACCGTGGTGCTGCGCTGTGCGTAGCGCTCTCCCCGTACCGTGCTTGTTTCTCATCGCTCGCTCCGTTCTCTTGTCTCTGTTCTAGCGTTTCGCGGGATGGAGTCGAGCAAACGCCCTGGACTGACCAAGACGGACCAGGACCTTTAGCCCTCCTCACTGTGCTTCTTCTTTCTCTCTGCCGTCCCCGTCCCCGGTGAAAGGCCCCACAGTTGGGCGCGCAGTGCTCGCTCTCTTGTCAGCGCATGGGCCAGGGCCGCCTGGCGCTCACTCTCGGTGGGAGAGGGAGGGTCGAGAGGGACTGCAACAGCCAAAGAGCGCTCGGAAATGCGATGGTGGGTGGTGCGAGGGGCGTGTCTACAGGGGGGTTTCGAGCGGGGTGGGTGGAACAGAGTCGTACCAGACGGGGGGTCAGAGGTGCAGAGGCGATCATGGGGGTTTGATGGCGCTTGGCGGATGCTGGCTCGATGCTGGCCGGGCGGCGTTGGCGGCGTGGCCCTGAGGGAGTAGGCCTGTAGGGGGCCCTTAGGGGAGGGCCTGGGATACCGTGTCGTCCTCGTCAGGTGTCCCAAAGAGCCACTGAACGACTTAGTCGCCCGCTGAATCACTCGCTGGACCACCTGGGCCACAGGGCGCAGGGGATGAAGGGTTGAACTGGACTCATCATGGGGGCAGCAAGTCAGCGAGTGGGCCGGGGGGGTTCCATTGCTTAACCGGGGCGGGCGGGAGCGATGGATGTTGCCCTCCTGCCCCCCCCCCCCCCCCGGCTGCTCCGCTCACTCGCGCCAGCACTACAGCAAACCCAGTGCATGCCACGCGCTTCTCTGCTGTGCGGTGGGCTGGGGCTGGAAGTTCTGGGGCTGGGGTTGTTGGCGGTTGGCGACCTTTTTCTTTTTCCTTCGCTTTTTTCTTCTGGTTGGCCCATGGCGGGCCCTGCTTTTCGGCGTCTCGCGGGTGCGGGAGGTTGCGTTGCGTTGCGCTGTGCGTCGTATTGGGTTGGGATGGATGTTGTGTGTCGTGTCGTCTCGTGTGTGTGTGTGTGTGTGGTGCGTGTATTGTTGTTGTTGTCCTGCTGTGTCGTGTGGTGTCGTGTTGTTGTGCTTTCACGCTTTTTCCCCCTCACTCCGAGGTAGGCAAGTCTTTGAGGTTCCCCTCTTACCCTCCTATGCTCCTCCCCAATGGCGGCACGGCACTGTGCCAGTTTGTTGGAAGAAACCAAGGTTGGGGTGTACCTGGTACGCCTCGCTGGGCTCACTGACTGGTCAGTGACCCTATTTTTTTCGTGGACCAAGCCGACGACTACTACGTACTGCCTACTCCCGCTCTACTTACACGAGCCAAGACAGTGACAAGGTTTTGCACCTGGGTTTTGTTGGCTTCCCTTTGGTGCCTCTTGATTGCTCCGCCATTCCCAAGTTTACAAGTTCCAGGGGCCAACGGCGCGCCCAAGCCGCAACAGTTGCTTGAGTTGCGGGTACGGCGCCGAAGCATTCTGCACACAAACATGATTCCTAACACTGATGGTATTTGTCCATGAGCAGGTGCTATTCGCGGCGTTACAGGTCTGCTCAGCATCAGTGCAACTACCGAGACTTTGCACAGGGAAAGACTGGGACTTGTTTGGTTGGACTGGGGTTGACGGTGACTTGGACTCCACGAGATGGGATCTATTGGGACTGGCGGCGGGAAGCACTTTGCTGGGTCTACCACGTACATACGAAGTACGTACAAATCCTCGGTGCGAAGAGAAGACTGCTCAAGGGAGAACTCACCGCAAGGAGGGGCTGTGTGCCCTGGTTTGGTTCGACAACAACTTGGTAGCGACCCGAGAAGTAAAAGTGAGGCCCGCGGTTCGCTCCCCCGAGCAAGGAAAAAGTCAATGGGGCGTGATCTGCTCTCATCTCCAGACAGACCTCCTGGCTCCAACCACCAGAACTTTCAGATCCAGACCCAGGCCTCCAGACCTCCAGACCTCCAGACTGGCTCCCCCTTGTCTTGCTCGTCACCGCCAGCCTCCTGTTCCTCGAGGTGGATGACTGAGCGAATATCAAACACCCCCGGTCGTTGGATCTCGGACGCAATCGTGCGAGTCGGCGCCCGCTGGTGCGGAGTGTCCTTGTCCCTTTGGCCCTTTGGCCCACGGTCCGTCCTCCGTGGTCCGTGGGCCATGAATGTCCTCTCGACCCTCGCCTCCCGAGGGCGCCGGGCTTGCTCGACTGGGATGACGGGGGATAAGGGCGCCGCTGATGGCGCTGGCGCTGGTACCGGTCTTGCTGGCGCGCTGTGAGCGCGTGTAGTCTTTGCCACCCAGTCTTCTTTTCTGTCTATCTCTCACACTCTCCCGAATCCCCCATCGCCCCCAACCTATGCCGCCTATCGCCCGTGGCTAAACTGGTCCTCAAACAAAACCTCGCACAACGGAACTAGGTGGACACAGTGCCAACGCGGCAGCACGCCCAAGAATTAGCTTGCGGAAGGTTGCTGTTTCCGATGCCCATGGTCCTTGAGTATTGACAGTGGGCTGTGGCGGTTTCGATGAGCCACTCGCGGCGAGCCATGTCTCACTTCTTCCCGCCAGCAATTTGTCTGTGCCATCGCCATTGTTGTGTCTCCTCACGAAAGACTCGACCCATCATGCAACCTCCATCGGCAAGGGGAGGATCGTCGGTGCCCAGAGCCGCCCTGCAGCCTGGCTTTTTCTCTGTCCATTTTCGTTTCTCGGCCTGCTCTTTCTTCGGAGAGCCCTAGGGTGCTGCTGCTTCAATTGCATCTTGACTTTGACCGAGACATGGTTGAGGACAAGCCTGTCGGGCTCCCGTCAGCCACTCTGGTTCTAAGCATGACGTGACAAGTATCTCACCCGTACCTCTTAGACAAAGGACATGGGCATATCGTGTACTCGTGTTTGCCTCTCCCTGGTCCTGGCCCTATCCATCGTCACCCTGAATTTGAATCCCGTCATCTTGGTCCGCCTCCCACGTCAACCACATATCGGATCCTGCACGTCGTACTTTCGTGGTGTACGTATTTTGCAAGCCTACCCGCCGCGTCTTAGCGGATTGGAGGGGCAAATGGATTCATCGTCTTTGCTTCGTCCTGTCCCTGCGCCGTCTTCGGCTGGTTGCATCCCCTGCACCCCTAAAGCTGCATGTGAGAGAGCTAGAATCTCGTCGATGCTTGACTGATCTCTGAGAAGATATCCGAAGGCCGCCGGGATAGGCATTCAATGCGGCGCAGTTGATTTCGGGGAGAGTATCCATTTCAGCGGGCGGCCGTCTCGTCCGGCTGGTACGGCCTTTGACCGACTTCGCTCCTTCCTCGGCTGCCTAGGTAGGGACGCGGAAAGGTCCATGCCATTGATGAAATGAGATGGGCGCTCATTGATAACTTGATACGTAGCCTAAAGTCAAGCTTTGACCGTCCCTCGGTACGATCAAACCTCAGGTACGGAATACCGCAGATAATTATAATTATAAACTTTTAGCAGACAGATCTACTGCTGCCCATCTAGCATCTAGCATCTAGCATGACATGGCATGCCTCCGCCGCCTGCGCTGCGCACGCACCGTTGGCCGGGAATGCAAGGTGCATAAGGTGCCACCAGGCTAGGTGACAGGGCCAGCCTCGTGCGCATGTGCAGTGCATAGGCAAGTAGACGGACGGCCAATGTGCATTGCATGTCGGATGCCCTACAGTGCAACGGAGGAGGGTCGGCGCGGATGACACACATCTAAACCACGAGACTGGGCGCTCGGTAGCCTCCGACGACCAGACATATTTTGTTCCAAGCTGCTACGTGACTGGCTTTTTTAGACATGCCGCGAGACACTTTAAAACACGCACTGCATTCTTAGTAGATCAAGATGGAACTATGGGGAACAATGGGCTTCGGAAACTCATCAATGAAACCTCGGATCGAGGCGCCTCTGGGTACGTAATTATGAACTCAATCGATGTCTCCACCTCCCTCGAAGCCTGGGCTTTTTTTTTTGTTGTTGCTATTGCCCACCTACCTATTCTAGAGTTTCTTGCGCCCCCCAACCCCCCCCCCAAGAAGTCCTAGGATCTCATATGTCCGGACATGATACATCGAACAAGGTGCTCATGTGGTGCAAGATGAATCGGGGATGCATCAAGGGGGTTACGGTGCGCGGAACATGGGGCTTTCCGATTCATCCTTGAATTACTGTCGTCATTTTACGAATTCCTTGCAGCATGCCGCAGGCGGAAGACCAACAAGCAAGTGTCGTGCCTTCTCAACTCCGTAATTAGTCCGTAGTTATGTATAACATGTGAGTGATGAGAGCCTGAGTGACGAGGTTGGTGGCTAAACACCCCCGCAAGCCGCCCGCCGTGCCTCCAACATCATCCCCAGCAACCATCCCAGCCAAGTCCAGCGCTACCACTTCTTGATCAAACTCCAGGCGCTGCAAAAGTACGACGCCATCCTATCTCGTCAATCTCGGCCGACAAGAGTCCTTGTTGGGCCCCAGCCTCCAAGTTTATCCACGACCGAGGGGTGTGCCGGGTGTACAGTCGAACATGACCTGCCTAACATCGTCAAGGCGGGAGCTAAGGCGAGACTATGATCTCTAGTTGACGGCGGGTCCCAAACTTGCATTGAGAGAGAAAAGGCCAACAGAGTACTACCGACTGGAGTCGAGAAAGAAGAAAGTCACATCGCTCCAGGTAACATGGTCTGCGACATTGTGGGCAGTGCCAACCCGGGGCCAATCCTCACCAGGGCGGCACGGCAGCATTCAGATCTGGCATTGCGCATATCTTCAACAACCGAGTAGCAACGACAGACAGGCACCAGCTTCTGTCGCATACTCGCTTATCACAAGCAAGGGCGCCGGGCGAGGACTCCGGATCCGCCGCCGTCAAGTTTCAACTGTCGACACCGGGGGTCCGGGGCTCCCATCTCAGTCCCCCCCGTGCCACTCCAGTACAGTGGCCGCTCAGCAAGCGTGCAGAAGCTCCGCCGTGGGGACCACCTGCGAGGTAGTATGTATGTCCAATGCAAGATTCCGCTGCTACTAAAAGGCACCTTTCGTCATGCGGCCGAGTGGCAGCCCCGGGAGAGAGCGCAGAAGAAAGGAAAACCGTTGGAAGTATTCGCACGAAGTACAAAAGCACATAACGTAACTACAAGCAATAGCCCAACAAAAGAAATCAAAAGTAGCGAGGACGACATGTTCCACTCAGGAGCAGACGGGGAGAGCCTCTCTACTGCGAACAATCAGCGGCAAGTTGCCATATCCTTGCCACGAAATCGGAGTTTGACGGACAGTTGAGTCTTCGATAACAGGAAAAAGTAACCAACTCTTACGATGGCTCCACAGCCAAAGGGTCACACATCAACGGAGCGGTCTTTTGAGTCGAGAAGAGCCAGACTAGTAAGCCCTTTCTTCTGGTTAACGCAGGTACCCATCCAGACCGGCCCCAAAAGCGACAATTGATATGTCCCCATCCACAGCCCACAGCCCAGAGTCCGCTGTCCCTAATAGAATGTTCGCCGCTTGGGCATTTGCCTAGGGTGCACATACTACCTCCCGCTTTGCTTTTTTCTCTAGAGGAGCCGTGACCCATCAGTCATTCTTCCGCTTCTTCCCCCATCCCACGAGGAGGAAGTCGTTCAGTCCAAGTCGAAGTGGGAACTGATCCTCGTCGGCTGAATCTCGCAAGTCTGTCCAGGAATGGCCCGGTCCCGTTGTGCTGGCGCTGACGGGGGTTGAGCAAGGAACACACGCACTGTGGCAGGCAAGCGCTGCGTAAGTACCGGTACTTCGCACCGAAAACCCGGACTCTGTCCATTGTCGCCTCGCCCTCGCCCTTCGGCCACTGCGGCGTGTCCTTTCCTTCCCCTCCCTCCGCCCAGGGATCGCGATGCTGGATGCTAGCCATGGACGGTTGACAAGCTAGACAAGGATGTGGAGCAAGAGCGTTTTTTTTTCCCTCCCCGAAGCGCCAGGCTCAATGGTGTGGCTGACTTCCCGCGGCGCAGTATTCAACGATTCGTGCGAATGCCTTCGTGTAGTAGACCATTACATGGAGCAATATGCTGCTAGATGGGCTCTGGACGGCGACTGAGTGGCACAATCGCAGATCAGAGTCTGACCATCACCCCAGGCTTGCGTCGCTATTGTCGCTATCGATATCAGGCGTCGTCTTCAGCCAACGAGAGCGCTCACCGTGTCTTGCGTGCCGGGAGGCTTGACAGCTGGCCGCCCCCGACTGGCTACACTACAATGGGTCACTCAGCACGTTTCAACTGGGGACACATGGCCAGCCACATTGTCGACCCGAGCCCTCGACGAGCCTCCTTCTGTCCTCGATGTGCGAAGTCGCCGGTTTGTCTCGCCCAGATTAGTCCATCATGACACAGACGTCTTAGAGCGAGACAAGGTCCCGACTTCGGACCCCCCAGCCCAGCGTCTTTCTACTTGCCGTCAACGAATGATGGGCGTCAAAGTCTGCCCCACTTCGTCGAGTTGGCGTTTCCTGTCCGCCTCATCCTATGATGATCGGATGTGCCCGTCTATTTCCCTATCCGACGTGATCTGAGTCCTGACGAACGCGGAACCAAGCCAGAGATTAAGCATTTTGCTTTTTCTTAAACCGTCATCGTACCATGAGATTCAACCCGGGCCGCCGCTAGCCCGTGGCCGTGACACCCAGCCTCGTCATTGTACGAATACTATGTTCTATACAGTGTGTGCAGACTCAGCTCGTGCGTCTCGAACAAGCAACCACCCGGATCCCCGAGATATCGTTACCGCGATATGCCGTCCGTCCTCTTCATCAATAAGGGTTCCCGTTTGTCCAGGTGCCTACAGTCTCGATGCAAACTCCGAGAGCCTCATCCATTCGGCATGTCATAATTACTTCGTACGCAGCGACCTGGGTTACAGGGCCAAGGCAATTGAACACATCATTAGCTTTCACCTTCTGGAGCTCCAACCCTGGCAAGTTTGCTTGTCCGCGTGTTCCCGCCCTTCGACTTCGCTTTTGCCCCAGAAACCCGAGTTATTAGCCTATTGGCTGTGCAATTTTTCGGCCAAGCGGCTCCGTTCTGTTGTTGCCAGGTTGGACTACGTATCAAACCAAAATCAATTAACTCCCTCAAAGACGCCACTTCATTTACGAGGAAATAAGCTTGTTGCCTAGCCAAGCAGCAATTACGAATACTGACAGAGGGTATTGGCCAAATACAGAGAGACAGGTTATTGCGATGTTCTCTCCATCTTTGAGGCGTAAAAAGTCCAGCTCGCAAAACAAAAACAAAAAACAGGTGCGACGGGCACAAGACAACCTAGCGGGGGCTCAACCAGAAGCCGGGCTTGAGGTTCAATGCAGTAAAGTCAGTAAGTCATGTCAGCCTCGGAATTGTGACACGTGACAACAAAGAAACGTCTTAACATACACATCAACCTTGGCTTAAACACGAAGACTTTTGTACATTCGTACGAAGACTGCGACTCTGCAACCTCGGATAGAATTTCTATTCCTCTCAGCAACTCGACCTGTCTCAGCCACCAGAGGATCACAAGATCCGGATACGAAACGGTCTCTTTCAATTATCCCACCGGGATCCGGGCGCGAGTTTGCTCTGTTTGCCCTCCTCTCTGATGGCGTGAGGAATGCATCTCTACCCCGTCATGATCCGTCGCTCCCATGCCCATGCCGCCTGCAAGCCCCCGGGAGGGCTGAGCTTCGATTGCTCGTCAGCACCCTTCTCCCTTCAGTCCCTGCAGCCGTGTGGCCTAGGCGACAGGGGTGGTGAGGGGATCATGTTGGCTTGAGCACTTGCATGTCCTGCACAGCGGCTATGTAGTGCATGTCTAGAACATGGCCAATCAGAGGTGCATACGGATCGGGAAGAATGAACAGGGGCCCCTGCTGGGACGTTTCAGCGACCCCGGCCGTCCATCGCCAGCCCTTTGTTTTCTGAGCTGGCCAACCACCAGGCCGCCTCCGGTCGATTTCATTGTCCCGCTCGTCGTGGGGGATCGGAAGGCCAGGATTAACATGCCTAGTTGCCACTCTTTTCTTACCAGGGCCTCCACTCCCTCGCACACCGGCGCCAGCTTACGCTGCTTGGTGGGGGATGCTGGCGTTAGACTACCCGTTCGTCTTGCTGTCAGATGCGAGATGGCCACAGTCCGGATGGCCCAGGGCAAAATGTCGTTGAGCCGGGGTCGCAAAAGTCCCACTCGGCAAGAAATCAGCACAAGCACAACTGAGCGAGGATTTTCGATTTTCGGGTTCGCTGACCGGCCGAGAGCTCTCTCGTTGAATAAAGGCGTCGCTTGTCTCGGTACGAATCTGCCCACGATGGAGGAGGCATCGGGAATTGTCCATCTCCCCGCAGCACAATGTCCGAGGCACGCCCTCTAGCCTCAAAGCCTGGAAGCCAACGTGCCGGTGGTTTCTCGCTCTAAGCGACACGGCGACAAGGACCATGACCCAGCGCATCGAGCATCGAGCATCGAGCATCGAAGGACGAGGACGGCCTCTCAGCGGCGCCGCGTACCTCCGGACTGGTGTTTATCAGCCGTCCGTAGTCTGAGGCCCGGCCTGGCTTGTCGGTATCGATACTAGACTGGCCGCTGACTTTTGACCAACCCAATGAACGCCCACCACGTCTCTGGCACACACCACCATTTCTACCCTGGCCACCACCACCATGACCGCCAGCGCAACCTCCCCCAACAAGCAAACCGAAGCCGCCAGATCCTCGCGTCGCCATTGGCTGCTTGGTCATCAGATCGATGAGCCTGCTGAACTTACTCGAGGGTTAACAAAGTCTTCATCAATTTCTGTGCATTATCAACACATCAGCTATTCCGTGATCAGACCAATGGGCCTCGATCGGTCAATGGGACCGGATCACCAGCTGGACCGCCCCCATTGGGTGGTCTCCAGGAGTCGAAGCTCTCGTCAGGTGATTGATCGGGCTCGTCTCGCTTTGAGAGATGGGGGCTGTGGAGGGCCGAACCCAAGGCTCTTTGCCAACACACAGGCACAGGCACGCAAGCAGACGAGCAGGCAAGCAAGCAGGCACGCAGGCAAGAAGCTCACTCGCTCGACACCCATCCGCTGGCTCAGCTGCATGTGCGTGCATGTGTGGATAACGGTCCGCTTCACATGGGACGCAGGTGGTCCAGGCCGTTGCCCAACGGGGAATAGCGTCGCATTCGCGCTGGCTGATGGGTGTCTGCCCCTTGTCTGCGTGTCTCCCACTGCCCACACGGCGTGGCGTCTGGGAAAGGCTCCATTGCCAACTCGAAGACGGTGGGCAGCCATGATCGGCCGCAGGTCCATATTTCGTCGGCGACAGCGCGCGACAATCTTCGGGACATTTCGCCCAGTACCCTCTCAAGTACATACATGCCCTACAACGGCGCGCTCGACACCCCGGTCCCCCCAAGGACGGCTCTGTCCACAGACTGCCGCTGCCTTCTCTGACCCAGATGCGATCTGGCAGCGCTTAGTGCGCTCCTGTGCTCTGTCCTCCATCCGGGCCTGGTGCGCTTGTCCTAGATCTGACCTGTGCTTGCATGCACATCCCGCTCTTCCAACCTCACTCCAGTTCCTGGGTGTCTGAACCGATCGCCTCAGGCTCGACACTCGACTTGTCCTGAATTGAGCCAGAGGACACACAAGATGGTTAGTACTCGTTCCGAGAGTGTTTTTTTTTCTTCTTCCCTCATTGCGATCCGAGGAGCACTCGTTGGGGTCTAGTGTTGCTCTCACCGCTACTCCCACTTCTCTACTAGAGATACCTGTGGGTGTGAGAGCGTGTACCCCGTCTTAGAACAACCCCCTACCTTGTATTCGACATGCACGGGGGTCGTGATAACGGCACCACTTCCTTGCCAACTCACCAAGTGGCCCCGCCGAGCGACAACGAAACAGATCTCAAAGGAACTAGCCCAAAAGCCATCGGCGGTTGTCGATCCCTGTCAGCATCGCGGTGCTGTGGACCGCATCATGTACTCCGCACTGGGCTGGTACGAGACCACGAGGGAAGGGAATCAAAGTCAAGGATGGCTTTTGGACAGTGTAACCCGGGTCACTCCCGTCGATACATTGCAGGACCATCATCATCACACAATTGGACCGCGGGTGAGGCGGACGAACCTGGAGCGACGGGGAACTAATACGATTTCGAGGGTTCCAGACCGTATCGTGTCGTATACTTGGTACACGAGAAGGGGAGAGAGAGATAGATCCAGCTGGAGAAAACTTCCCGTTGGGAAAGAGCAAAGAAAGATCCGGCTGTCTTCCTGCGTACATTAGCCTTCCCGCACAACAGCGCGCAGGTCAGGGTGGGATGGAGAGACGATATGGTCCGTGATCCACGAGCCACGGCTGCTAACTCCTCCAGCATGTACGTACACATGCAGGACAAGCTCACTCATGTACGAATATGTACAATGATGGGAATGCCTTGGACGGATAGCCGGGGAAGAGATGGATACTACTGTACGTCGAGGAAGTCAGTGCCTTGAGGGGGACCGGAGTCATTACCGGTGAGGGGAATCTGCTGACGCTTCAATAGCATCCTGGTCACCAGCAGGGTGAGATAGGTAGGACAGGGTGGAAGGGCCACGAGAAGGAGTGGACAATCGAGGATAGCCCTGGGGGACGATGGGGCGAAGTTTCTATCTCTCTCGTTTACGGCAACGTTCTCGACATGATGTCTATTCGTACATTATGTTGTTGTCGGACTTCACATGCTCCGCTATGTAGCCTACCGATGGAAAGTCCATTCGGCAGCGGCAGCAGCGTCCCGACGCTCAACGCATCTTGACATCTGAAAAATTTGGAGTACGATAGGTCAACAAAGTTCAGCACGCAGTCAACGCGTTGCGAGCTGCAGGTATGATCCGCATATACGTGCAGGTCATTGTGGTGCTGTAGGGACTAGGGGGGGCAGCGGTCATGTCAGGTCAGACGGTGGTCATGGCGAACACCTCAGAATGGGTGGTATTTAGTTCCCGCGATCCTGCCGGGGGGGCAGTGAGCGGCGAAGATGGACAGAGTTCGGACACGGGAAGAGTGGGTGGGTGAAGGGAAGCCAGGGCCTGGGTGTTTGGGAGGCGAAAGGGGGGGGTGTGCAGTCCATGTTGGTCGGTGTTGAGGAACAGGAACTAACTGCTGTGATGAAGGAGGAGGGAAGAGGAATCGGCATCTATTGGGGGACCTTGGTGAGAGGGATCTTCAGGCGATAGATTGGACACGGACCGGCCGTTGTTTGAAGGAGGGCGATTTGGACTCTAGGCCGGAGAGGTCCAGGGTTGTTGTTGGCTGTTGATTGTTGGCTGGCGTGGGCAGCTAGATCACAGCTCATCCACACGCAATTTACTCTTTCAAGCCTCTGTCGTAGATTAGATTGCGCCAATAGCCCGATGCTTGCTACAGAATAGATGGAGTGCGGCACATCGAAACGATCCATGCCAGCTGAGAGTATCTTGTGGTTCCCAGGCAAGGTTGTTGCTCGGAGAGGCAATGCCAAGCCATGTTCGTATATCACTTACATGCTCTTCGGAGACAGCGGAAAGGTCGCTTTCGAAGCACATTGGCCTCCACTTGGCCGAGCTGAGCGGAGGGATTCCTAGCTCCCTTGGACTTAGAGAGCAAAGCGAGTGCGCGCAGGCGAATGCGGAAGCCCGCAGATGCCATTATGCTATGTTATGTTATGTCGTGCCGATGCCGATGCGTAAGTATGATTCTGCAGGATGCTTCACCTGTACTGGATGACAACGTCTTTGCTATCGTATGTCACCCATGTTTCCATTCTTTCTGGGTGCCCTGCCTCCTGTCTGCCAGATGGACGAAAGCGTCTGTGCATCCGCGTCGATCCAGCAAGTAACCAAGCAACCAAGCAAGGCTGCGTGCCTTACCTTGCCATGCCTTCCCTGCGACGCCCTGTCCGGATGATGCGCATCGCGATTGCAGCCGGCCCTCTGCATGCATTTCAAACGGACATGCCTTGCGTCGCCCCGGGGGGGGAGGGTGGCAGGTGGGCATTTTAGTGGAGAGACGCGCGCGCGCGCGTCGTTGTCTCGGTCAGGGGCGCTGCGACGAAGATCTGAGGATGGGGGATGGGATGGAACACGATATGTGGTAGCATCTGAAGCTGAGCTCAGCGCGTCACACACGGGCCAAGTCGGCCGTGGTGAGACCCGGTGATGGGTTGATTTTCGATAACGGACGGTATATTGCCAATAACGGGATTCGTATAGTCCGACAGCCTCGGGTATGGCGTCCGGTTGGTCGGTGGGCGGCTGACGTGAGAGGACGTTGAAGTTGTCTTTTCCACCGCAGGGATATAGGGTAGTAGATTTTGCGAAGTGAAGTTGAGTGAGGGTGTAAGTGGGAGTCGGTTGCTCATGTGACTGCGCGTTTCAATTGGTGTGCGCGAGTCAAACCACAGCTTGTGCTCTAGCACGCGCTACGCGGCGGAAGGGAGAGCGGGGATGGACTTTGGACGACGTCAGTGAACCGTGTCATTTTTCTCTTCCTTTTGTTTGGAAGGGAGGGAGCCTGAGCAACGTCAGGCATTCACGCGGCGATACTGTTGTGCCCGCATCGAGGACTGTGGAATTGGCAGTTTGAAGAAGTTGGTCTGAGGCATAACTATCCTTGGACGACATCTTTTTTACAGTATCGATGGGATAGAACGAACTAGGGTCAACTCGACGACGCACCATTGCTATTCGTCAAACCCGGGAAGAAAAAGCAAAACAACACCACCACCAACACCACCGGAGTAAATCTACGTACAGTATTCGTACATCCCTCATGCAACCACCACCGCCCAGCGGCCAGCCCTCCAAGGCCGCGGCCCCGCGCCACGGTGCCAGCTTCGACCCGTGGAACTCGTCGTCGACGGGCCACCAGCGCCCGGAGCACAACCCGGGCACCGGGTGGCGCGAGTCGCGCAACCGCAAGCTCAACAGCCAGTTCCGGGGCGGCGCATCGGGCGGCGAGCGCCTCAGCGACTCGGTGGGCGCCGGGTCCGAGGACTGGGATGACAAGCACAAGACCCTGATCCCCAAGGCCGTGCGGGAGCGCGCCCAGCGGAGCGTCGTGGACATGCTCATCCAGCCGGGCAAGATGCGCGAGAGCCTGCGTGGCGACGACGACGACGACGACGACGAGCCTGCGGACGGTGGCTTGACGACCGAGGAGGCCTTGACGGACAGGCGTCGTCGAGAGGACGAGGGGCGTCGGGACCGAGGCCGCCCGCGGGCCGTGTTCGATGGCGTCGTGGTTTACGTCAACGGCAGCACGTTTCCCTTCGTGTCGGATCACAAGCTGAAGCACCTGCTCACGGAGAACGGCGGACAGATGTCGTTGCACCTCGGTCGGCGGCGGGTCACACACGTTATCGTAGGCCGGCCCACGGGGGCAGGAGGAGGAGGAGGAGGAGCGGGAGGAGGCCTGGCTGGCGGCAAGCTGGACAAGGAGATTAAGAAGATCAGAGGGGCAGGTGTGAAGTTTGTTGGAGTTGAGTGGTGAGTGACGGGTTGATTGGCCCCTATTCCTTCCTCCTGACGAAGTCTCTGACATGTCACCATCATGTCATGGGATGACCAGCACGGAAAACATGCGCAACGCGGAGTTCATGGCTAACTTCAAACAGGGTCCTCGAAAGCCTCAAGGCCGGCAAGAGGCTGCCCGAGGCAGGTTTCTCAAACATGAAGATTGCGCCCAAGGCACAAGCCAGCGTTTACGGGGTCTATACTAAACAGGCACCCCAAGACGGGCCTCAAGTCTAGCCCCGGCCAACGGAAACGGCGAGGATGCAGATGTCACGAAACGGAGGGAACACTGGGCCGGTCGATACGAGCGTCATGGCATCGTACACGGGCAGCCGGGGTTTGACCCCGGGCAGCACAGCAGTTGCACGGCATTTGAATTTCAGCATTTGGGTGGACTTGCATGATATCGATGACGGCGCAGGATGGCTCTTTGATTTTATGGGCTGGAGGACATACCATGGGAAGAAGACGTGGCGGTATATGTCCTCGCGGACACTTGGGAGGTCTTTGAATTCAACTCGTTTTGCCCCATGTCTTGGGCAGTCCCCCCTTCCCATGGCGTAGATGTGTTTCCAAGACCGTGAAGCTGTTAGACAGATCAGCTTCTGCATTTACACGCAGGTCAACGTTATACAACTAAGGCTTGCTCGCCATCTCATTCGTCTTTACGCAACCCATGTCGTATAAGCTAGTCACATCTGGGGAGTCTCAAGCAACACATGCCCTACACCATTCACAGTAAGGGCACTCCCCCCTCTCTCTAGGAAAACACGAAGAGGTCTTCCCCACGGCTATCTTCGGTCTACTCAATCCGTACTCCTACCATCGCACAAGGCTCCTCTCCTTTCAAGCTACGACGGGCTCCGTGCGACCAACTCGCCCGTCCTTACGCACGAAGAAACCTTTTTTAGCTCCGTGCGACGCAACATGTCCATCCCGAGACATTCGACTTCCCTCTCGCTGCTTGGCTGTGGAGGAAGACGTCCGGATCTTCAGGCTTGGCGGAGGGGCGTGTGCAACGGGTCCATGTCCCGGGATGGGCTCATATTATACGAGAGGTTTGGCTGGGTGGCGAGGGGGTTGTGGGACTTGTGATGGCGGTTGGTTTGGAAGAGTGCGGAGTACTGGAGAAGTTATAGAGGGTGTTTAGGGAGGTGAATTGAGGAGGGTTGGTGGTGGGAACTGAGCGTGTTGACAACCTTGGGGAAGTATTGCCGCCCAATCCTGAGATGTGGTCCAGTGAAGTAGGAAGAAAGATATCGAACGTAGTATGCCTTCATACAAAGAAGCAACTATCACGGCTTACTACTGTGACAAATAATGCATCTCCATAATGTAGATGTCGTAAATATCGTCAGTGAAGGTTTGCTTTCTTACATCTCCTTAGAAATGACCTTTCAGGGGATCGACAGGTCCTCAGCCTTGAACACATACGCTATACAAAAGAAAACAAGACGGCCCGAACTATCTCCTCCGAGCGAATGGTCATATACGACGTGAGCTCTCCACATTCAACTCGAGAGTACTGCCATTGTTGAGGAACCCAATATCTTACAGCCGGGCTTTGATCATGCCCTCGACGGCACCATGCTTGGCTCCCCTAAGCTCAAAGTACTCTCCGATCTTGGCCCGCGCCACCTCCACGACAGACGCGTCCTCGACGGTGCTGGGCACCGAGACCTCCTTGGCGAGTTCGCCATGTACGGCGTTCTCAACCATCTCCCGGAGCAGGCGCCGCAGAATCTTGCCGGACCGCGTCTTGGGGATCAAGCCCTTGCCCTGGATGATGCCGCCGAGTGTCGCGATAGGACCAACCTGTGTGCGCACCAAGTTCTGTATCTCGGAGGTAACCTGCTGGTCAGGCACCGCCGATGACGGGTGATCTGGCATTGAGAGGGTGATGAATGCAAAGGGCATTTGCCCCTTGATGGAGTCAGGGATGCCTACGACGCAACACTCGGCAATGAGGGGGTGAGTAGCGATCGCTTGTTCAAGGGAGCCTATGAATGCGTAAGTGGACTGCACCAGAGAGGGGCCATGGGTGAGCAAGGAGAACAGGTAACTTACCACTCGACAGACGATGCGCGCTCACATTGAGAACGTCGTCATTGCGGCTCATCACATGGATGTAGCCTTGTTGGTCAATCCAGCCCGAATCGCCCGTATCGAGCCACTTCCCCTGAAATCTCTTCAAGTAACCCTTCCAGAATCGTTCCTCATCTTGCCACAAGGTCCGGAAACCCGTCGGCGCCAGTGGCATGGCTAGCACGATGTTTCCCGTCGAGCCTCTCTCCACTTCGTTACCTGAATCGTCCACGATACGTACGTCGAACCCGGGCATGGCCTTGCCGGCGCTACCGGCTTTCAAGTGTGGAGGTGGATGGCCTCGAACGTCTGTCTTGCGGTGCTTGCCAGCGTGTGGGACAAGAGCGCGGCCGGTGATAGGGGACCCGACCTCGGTAGACCACCAGTTGTCAATGACGTGGGAGTTGACGGCGCCGTATTGGGTGAGCAGGTCCTGGTACATCTGGATGAGGGTAGGTTCAGACCGCTCTCCAGCCAAGAATATGGCTTTGAGAGTCTTGAGGCCGCCTCGCTTGCCAAACTCGGTGAAGAAGTTGTTGTCAGGGTCATCACGCCTGATGGCTCGCAGGGCTGTCGGCGCAGTGAACATGGTGTTCACCTTGTACTCGTTGACGATACGCCAGAAGGCCGAGGCATCAGGAGTGCCAACTGGCTTGCCCTCGTAGAGAACCGTCGCAGCACCAGTTAGGAGAGGACCATAGACGATGTAAGAGTGTCCGACAATCCATCCAATGTCCGAGGCCGTGAAAGCAACACAACCAGGCCCGTGGATGTTGAAGAGGTAGCTGATGGAGAGGTGGAGGCCGACAGCATGGCCGCCGGCATCGCGCAACACGCCTTTGGGAGCGCCGGTGGTGCCGGAGGTGTGAATGATGTACACGGGGTCGGTGCTCTTGACAGGTACACAATCTGCCCTGATATTACGTGCCCGGGCACTCCGAACGAGCTTCTGCCAGGTTGATTGCCCAGCATTGCGGTCCATCGGGTTCCATCGAAGTTGGTCACGTTGCCAGACGATGGTCTTGTTTGGCTTGTGGGCGGCAAGGCTAATAGCCTCCTCGACTAAGGGCCTATATGCGATGGCGGGCTTGTTGCCATCAATACCACAAGACGCCGTGAGGAGGGCGATTGGTTTACAAGAGTCGATGCGCTGGGCCAGAGCATTGGGAGCGAAACCGCCGAAGACAATGGAGTGGATGGCACCCAGTCGGTTGATGGCAAGGATCCCTATCACGGCGGATGGGATCATGGGCACTGTTTATGAGGTCAGACATATCCTCTATGACACGGATGCCTCGTGTAGCATCACTCACTGTAGAGCATGACGACATCGCCCTTCTTGACACCCTCCTCCCTGAGAGCGCCGGCGAGGACCTCGACTTCCTCGAGCAGCTCACGGTAAGTGTACCTCTCTTTGGTGTTGGTAACTGGACTATCGAAGTAGATGGCAACCGAATCGCCATGGCCATCGAGAA
Organism: Neonectria magnoliae; assembly: GCA_037954305.1. NCBI lineage: Eukaryota > Fungi > Ascomycota > Sordariomycetes > Hypocreales > Nectriaceae > Neonectria > Neonectria magnoliae. The sequence continues at coordinate 69,309 of JAZAVK010000048.1, read as the reverse complement.
CATGACGATCAACGCAGTTGTAACAGGTCGAGATCTCGCCATCCGGGAACCACTCCCAGCTGTCATGAGTGATGCCGCTCTTCAATGTCTTTTGAGTCAATTGAATGGTGGACGTGAACTTCTTGTGCCAGTGGAGGTGCTCGGCCTGGTGCCGCCAGAAGTCATCCGGGTCCTCCAGGGAGTGCCGCAGCACCTCGTCCTGGACGTGGTCGTCGATGTCTGACATGGTGGACTTCTTTAGAGGATTTGTAGTGGTTTGGAGGCGGGATATCAGGCGTGTGGCCCAAGGGAGCAGGGAAAAATAACGGTGGTTATAGACAATCGGCTTGTTAAGCCGAAGAGACCGGGAGAGTGGGATAGGAACTATACAAGGTCGAGCGAGCGTACTAGTAGACGCGAGTACCTTTTGGATGGTCGGTCTCCAGGTCCAAGGCATTACCGCCGCTAGGGCACGTCTGAAGGGGCCTCTTTGATGCGTTACAGACGGCTATGCGCCGCCTACAATATCCTCGGTTATCGAAGCCTTGCGTAAGTAGATACCTTAGGAGTGAGGTTCAGGCCAGCGGCAAGTCTGGGGGAAGGGACTAAAGGCAATGTGGAGCCGGGGTAGATGCCGTAGGTCGTCGGGTGTTTGATTTGATGCCAGGAAGGCACGACTACAGACTGGTGATCCTTCCGCTGTGGACGAGTATCGGGATAATAGCTGGGTGATGCCCGGGGGCGACTCGCGAGGGATTGATTGGGAAGGAACTGGAGGACGAGCGATGTGGCTTCTCACGCTGTCTTTCCTTCTCCCGGGTCCCTAAGAACAGCGTCGTGCGCGACTTGACGTGACTTGTCTTGACTACTTGGCGATTTGAGCTGACCTCCATTTGTTGAATGCCTCTTAGGGGCTGCCGAAAGCGGCGCCTCTGGTTGGCCTGGACGAAAGAAGCTCTGGAAAGGAAGTTGGGACCTGCCCCGGAATGCGGGGGAAGTGGGACCTCCCAGCACCAGTCGCGGCTCTCCAGTTGCCATTTGCCCGGCGACGTTGCCGACCCGGCGCGCATTCCGAGATTGGTGGCCCGGACCCAGCAGTTGGAGTCCCACGCGTTTGGTTTGTCTTGTCTGTGCCTACGGAGTACGAGACAAGGTCAATTGGACATCTGACTCATGCAAACGGGTCTTCTCTGTCTCCGTCCACGCGAGACGGCTTTCGTCGTCCAATTGCCGGGTGACATCTCCGAAAGTGGTCTTCTCTTCACACTGGTAAGTGGTGACCCTTCTGCCCGTGCGTGCGTGCCACGCTCCGACCAGTCTAGATACCTTCATCACAACACTGGCCATTATCCAAAGAAAGAATCTGATGTTGTGGTTCGCCTCGATTGACTCCGTCATTCTACCGTAGCATTGATGAACGGAGAGAATCAGGAAGTTCCGTGGTGTTTTGCGCGTCGCAGACTGCCTTTTGTCCAGTCGATCCTGTACTGTAACGCACTTGCGCTGCCAACACCTCGCCGCTCGTTGGATAAGTGGATCAACGGGAGAGACTTCTTCTTCCACTTGGAAGTTGGACAGCCAGCGAGCACAGCCTTGGATGTCTCAAGACATGTCCCGAAGGGCGAGCCGTGGAGCCGAGGGAATGAATGGCTTGCAACCCTAGGTAGCCATAACTCGGGGGGAAATGATGTGGTCTTGTTCGATAGAAGAGAATCCCAGGTCGCCTTCATATATATCCCCAAGACTTGGCTGTATCTACCACGTCTAGCCGCATTATGAAGAGCCAGTTCGTTGTGGACGTGAGGTTGTAGGGTGGACTCCATGCAAAATTAACCGTGAGACTGCAACCACAAACCAATAAATAGTCTGATTCTACATCACTCTTGTCCTACCTTACTCGAAACAACGCATTAGACGTGTGGTCGCTCAGCGGCGGCAGTGGTTGCATGCCTTGCGACACGACACTAAGAAGGCATTGCATTACAATCAACTATGTTGACTACGTACCATCCTGTTCCGAATTTCCTGACCAGCAGTTCAGCTGCAAGGCCCGTCCACACCTACAAGCGCGATTACCAATGGAAACCCGCAAAGAAGCCGGAGCCTAATGCGATACCTACCCGGACACAGGAACTAGACTAACCGGGAGCAACCTGGAGAACACTTCAGCTTGGGATAGACTACTGAACTTACTAAAAGGTGTTCGCCGAATCGAGCCTCGATTTCATCCAATCTCCTCCACCATCATCCATCATCCCTACCAACTTAGATCCCCCAGCCGCCTTTGAACCTTTTCAAAAACCTGCTTTACAAGTTCCGCGAGAGATAGCTCATCATTGAAATCATCTCGCTTAGCGCATCCGTTGTCTTGACCACGCCCCCAGCGCCAGTCACACCCCTTCACCCTCTTGTCTCACTCTGTCTCCGGGAGCTCTCCACCCTCCTGGTCCTGCCCATGTGCGGCGCGGCTCATCAGCGTGGTGTCCTGATAAGACATCACAAGGCAAGCAGGTCTTCCCCTGCAGCCCGGTCCCTTTGCTGATCGTAGTCTCGCCAAGCGCATGCACAACCCGTGCGCCGTGATGGAAGATTGGGCGGTTGAATATCGTAGGCGTATGAAGTGAGCTGGCACCCGTTGAGGGTGCGTCATCCGAGCTGTCGCGCTCAGAGTGAGACTTGGGCGGTCATTCCGGGTGGGCTGATGACGATCCAGAGGCTAGAGCTGCAACCCCAAGTAGCGTTGCTGGGTTATGATAAGCGTCGAATTAGCTGGATTGCGGTTAGAAAACAAACAAACAGACAATGGAACAACTGCCTTGTCCATGCGCCCACTCACACATTGTGAGCTAAGACATAGGAGGCAGTATGCTCGCTCCACTGGAAGGAATAAATGCGAAAGGGATAAAGATATGGAGTTTTCAAAGTTGCGCCGGGCCAAAACTGGTCTCTTCGCATTGTTTGCTTTGCCTTGAACTATAGTACAAGAATTGAGGCTCGCAAGCAGTGCAGTTGCTCAGGTAAGAAACCATAAACACGCCCGACAATCGAAAGCCCATTCTGAATGCTCAGAAAGAACTCCGCGGGGATATAAAAAAAAAAACAATACACAAGAATGAAACTGATGCCCGAAAGTGATCGAGGTGGTAATGTGTCTTTTGAAGAGTCGAGCAGTAGTGAGGACGAGGACGCGAGGATCCAGACGAAATCGCCCCAAAAAGATGCTATATGCAAAAACACATTATTCCCAACCCCGAATAAGACCGCACACACATAATCTTTAGAATCCTCCGCAGATCAGATATGAGCGAGCTCCTTCCGAACACCGAGACAAAGATCAAATACAAAATGTCTCAACCCTGCAAAGCGTGGCCATCATTAGACAAAGACTCCATAGAGCAGTGCAGAAGTATACCGGTTCTCCGCGTCGTATGTTCGTATCCCAAGAAAAGTCTATACATCTTTCCAAATCGCTTGTCATCCTCCGAATGGAAACCAACACTAACTCTCCCACACTGCCTCTCCAATCATGGGCTGGCGAAGGCTACCACGTAATTAAGTATTACCGCACATAAGAAATCGTAGGTAGGACGTGGACGGCGGCGAGGCGCGCTAGTTGCTGATTTACAGGAAGGCAGCAAGACCAACGAGGGCGGCGAGGCCGGCGCCGGAGAGGGCAGCGACCTTGCCGGCGCCGGAAGCGGGGACCTCGGAGGGCTTCTCGCCCTCACCGGTAGGGGTGGTGACAGGGACCTCCTTGGTGGCGGTGCCGGTGCCAGTGGGAACAACGGGAACGAATGTCGTGTTCTTGCCGTGGGCAGGGGGAGGAGCGGGGCTGAAGCGATGTTAGTTATCTGTAGATCTATATGAATCAGAAGACTTACCAGTCGTGGCAGACGACGGCGGAGGTGGTGATGACAGGCTTGGTGATGGTGCAAGGGCAGTCGGTGATGGTAAGGGTGGTGGCCTCAGTGATGGTGTAGGTCTTGCCACCGTGGGTGATCTCGGTGGGAGCCGGGCAGTAGGTGGTGTAGGCAGTAACGACCTCGGTGGTGTACGAGACGTTGGAGTGCGCGGAAACACCAGCGACGGCGACGATGACGGCGGCAGCGGAGAACTTCATCTTGACTGATTTGGGAATTAAGGTAAACTCGAAAGTTGTGTAGGTGGTGAGGATTAGAGGGGTTTGGTAGGGTGCTGTAACGAGTGAAATTGACTAGGTCAAGGTGGTGTAGCGAGTGTGGGTGAAGAGGAGGAAAGAATCGACAGTTGAGCTCTGGAAGCGTCTGTCTTTATACCGAAGAGTCGACCTGGGGGGATGGTGAGGACGAAGGCCGTTGATGGGAGAGGAAACAGGGGCGGTGGATAGGTGGAGTCCCGTGGATGGATCCGGTCGGCTTGTCCAGCGGAGCGAAGAGTGGAGAGGGAACACTCGAGATAGGTGGTTCGCCAATCATCGTCGAGGCTACGAGGTTTACGGCTGGCAGAGTGGCAGAAGAAGGAGGGCAGCCACACCACCGGCGCGTGGATCCTCCCAATGCAATGTCCACTGCCATGTTATTTCAGGATGGGGCAAATCAGCGCCGCGTGGACCGGGGTCAGGGGTCCTCGTACGAATACAGGGGGTGTGCGAGTGAAGGTGACAGTCCAATGTGAGCACTACGCCGTCCAGGGACAGACACAACTTCGGCCACCCGACAAGGGAAAGGTCACAGACCCGAAAGGGGGATATAAGGAGGAGGGGTAGGGAATCGCCCACCGACCACCCGCCCAGACCATGTCTTGCGCTCTGACGAGAGTGATGACCGAGACAAGAGGCTAAGGTATAAAAAAATGGAAATGGGAGATGGGCCAAGAATAAGCGAGCAGGGGGGGTTGGTTACTATGACTGGGCTTAATGGGATGAAGCGAGGGAAATGGGCTGCATGAATCAACGAGTGACGGGGGAGCGAGACTCGTTCTGGGCTTTGGGCCCGCGTGCAAGCACCGCATGTCGCCCTGACGCATCTCTGGGACGTCTGGACTTGGGGCCTCATCCAGACGAAATTGCCTTTCCACACCCCATGTTGCTGGCTGCTACCTACGGCTGCACTCTCCATATGAATTCTCTGCTGCGTCTCATCATGGAGTATGGAGAGCATATGCAACGCTACCAGGACATGCTGCATGCTCCCGTCTAAATGTCTTAGAAGTTGCCGGAAGGCTTTTGTCGTTCGTTGATTCCCGTACCGAGTAATTAATTAGGTTACGTGGTTTCGGTTTGATTTGCCTTACGGTTCGCGCCGGGTCCCCGAACTCTCTCGCCACCCAGTTGCAGGTCATCTCCGCTCAACTTTAAGGTCCTAACCTTACTTACTGAAGATGAGCACGACACTGGGATACGAACTGATCAGCATCCCCGGGGGCTGGGGTGTACCCAGGGCGGACACGATTGGAACCCATTGCCTCCTCAGCCCACAGGGCAATCAAACCAATCCAATGCAAACAGGGCCACCTGTCAGCACCTTGCGTCCCTCGGCGGAGGTACCGAGCTGGCTGCGCTTTGGGCAAAAGGGCTGACATGAGCTAAGGCGCGGATAACGGTGAGGTCCAGCGCATCATGTACTTTGTGCTGCTGTGGCATGGCACCGAGGTTCGCCCACGCTTTGATCATCCCCCGGGACATGCATGCCCAGGCATAATGAGAGCATGGCTGGCCCTGCTTGGTGTGGCCGATCAGTGGACATCACCACGCCCACAGCCATTCATTGATGCGCATTTCACTCGGAAGGACCGTCCGAATGTCACTGATATTTCGGTCTCATCGCTTCGAGAAGGAATCCAACTGACTCCGTTTCCCTGAATAGAACCCGTGTCTCGGAGTCTCCAGGTGACTTTGTCTCAGCACTCCTGGGTCATGTGTGGTGTGGTGATTCTCGTACAGAGTACGAACAGTGGCTGAGTAAGTGGTAGTGGCTCATGGAGACGGGCCTTCCGTGGCTGGTGGCCTCCATTGCTCAAGACTGCATGACCATCGGGCAGCCAGTGAGGGCGGTGGGAGGGAGCCGCCCGTCGCGATGCCAGCACTTCTTGTGTAGCGATGCTACCAGCCACATTAGTGGTCCGCTGTCGACTTTCGACCTCTGGTTGCCCTGGCATAAACTTGCACTACTGCAGGAACAGTGCCCTCCCGCGCCCGCCTGTCTGCTACCACTGCCTGCAGCTGAGTCAGTTATGAACCACCATGACTTAATTGGGCTGTATGGATACCTCAGGTGCTAACTAAGCGCAGCCAACTCTCCTGGCGCCGAGTGTAATTAGTTACCACCCATTTGCTCGCTGACCGCTCGCCACACTCAGCTCCGGAGACACACACTACGACACACACACACTTCTCGCCCAGCGAGAGCCCCGGTGATTTGCTCCAGTGCTTGGCCTCCAGGGCTCACTGTCGATCAGGACTAAACCTGGGGGGGAACACCCATCAACGGCTCTGGGTCTCACGGAAGGAATCGCAGCCCGGCACTCGCACAGGCGCTGGCGCCTTGCCACCTGCAGCCACAGCTGTCTGGCCCAAAACACAGCGGAAAACACTCACAATGCACGGTGGTGGGAGCAGGGGAAGCGAGAGCGAAATTTCTGTGCCCAAAGAAGGCTGCTGGCTGTGATGATAAGCCCACCAACCGCATGCGGACTTGTCCTGGGCGGCTGTCAAATCTCACCAGATGGTATATCACAACTGATATGATACCCATTGGCCGACCATCCGACTCGGTGGCGCCTGCTACGCTTACTTTGACGGTACTTGGAGATGAACAACGCTGGCGGCTCCTCTCGCTGGATACTTGATCCTCCAGTATTCGTACGCCGGAGTAATTGGTCACCTCTCCTTTTGAGCTCCATGCTCCTGCGTCTCTCGAGTGACTGATTGATTGCAGCACAGCTGCTAGCCTGGGGTCGGTTCAGCGGCGGCCAATGCTTGAATGGTTGCATTCGCTGACTGCCCGAACCATTAGCACCCCGGACCCTCAATGCTCCGGGCTTCCATGTCCTTCTGCAGCACCAAACCGACCTTACGCTTACCATCTTATCAGAACCCTGTGGTTACTGCATCATTCGACAGCTCTCAGCTGCGAGCTTAATGGATAAGGGGGAGGCGACACGAACCATGCTACTTCGTCCGACTCACACACGCCCCGGAACCTCGGTGATAAGGCCTTTGGCCTCAGGCATCTAGTTTCTCTCGCCTCGCTCACGCTGGATCCCTCCATAATTTCCCCCTTACCCACCCGCCCGCTCTAGTCATTAAAGAGCACCTTCTAATTTCTATGTACCACCGACAATAGCAGCCGCCCATTGGAACGACGGCTAATAATCCCGATGCCAAAGCTTTGTCATTCATCCGCGGATGATGCATCATTTCCCGGCGTGCTGAAGTGCGACGTACCGGGTTGGGTCGCTCAAGGACGGGAACCCACGCCGACTGTTCTGAACCAAACCCAGTGCCCACCAACAGCCAACAGTGCACACGACCATCAGAGAGACGTTACCTCTGTTCGTATTTACTCCATCGTGTCCACGGCCCATTGATCCATTAACCCATTGACTCATGGTTTCCATCGGTCAAATTTGGCCGCCCATGCCCCGGCATCCCTGGACCTTCTGTTGATCGGCGGCCCACGACCGTTCTCTGCGGCCCCGGTCCTCTTCGTCTACTATGTAGATATCGCTACTGCTTCCGTTGAGTGATCCATGGTTCTGCCCCATCCCATGTCTCCCCGGGTTACGAGGCTCCCTGTGACTTGTGGGCGGCCCATATGGTCTGTCTGGCATCTCGATTCCGCCCACTCGACACAGATCGTGAGGCTGGGGAGCCTGTCTAGGTCGCAGAATCATTCAACGCGATGAGTAACAAGCTTTCGACCACTCGTCTCCAGAACACAACCCCCGGCTAGCGTGGCAGCACATCTCAGGCGCCATCGATTTCCCGACGCCTCTCCCCGGCACCAAGGCGTTGGCAAGAGTCGGAGACGAGGCGTCCTGGAATTTTGGGAGAATCCCAGCCCCTTGCCAAACTCTGTTGTTGTCATACACCGACCTGGCGTCCAACCCTTAGTTGATGGGGATAGGGCCGCAGAAGCTCAAGCAAACACATTACCAACAGCTAGAGCTTTCCATGACCTTGGTCTTGGCTCGCCAAAAAGAAAGTGTTTGACCAAGCTCAAGCTTGCAGGGTTGCAGTCGGACATCGACACGGCGGCGCCTCGGGCCTCTCCATCTGGGGAAGGCTCGTCTACGGTACCCCATCTCGTATATCCCCTATCAACCCCTACGGTACCACACCCCTGGCCTCACCTCCCACACTTGCTTGAAATGGCTTCCATCGTGTTGGAAGGACCGCTCTTCGACTCGACTGAGAGCTTTGGCAAGCCAGCCCAAGTCCGAGCTCAAGCCCAGCAAACCATTACCGACGCTCGAGTGCCCCGGTTCGATTTAGCGCCTGCATCTGCGATGTGGTTAGGATGTGGGTTTGGACCTCGACCCGGACGGATTCACCCGAAAGTAATTTCCACATCTCGCCATGATCTTGAGATCGTCCCCCCAGCTCGACTCTCATCTGCAGACTGCAAAGTGCAGACTGCCCTACTGCGTTCTTAGAGCTAATTGATCCTGCTTGGAGTGGCTGCCGGTTGTCTAGACCGAGAATCATGCATCAACCCCAACCCCAACCCTATTCATTTGGAGCGCCGCCCATTGATGGAGTCTGTTCCGGCGTTGTTTACGAATATTGTTGACTTTGGGCTGTCTTTGGAAAAACTTCACTCGTCTCATCTCACGCCGAACTACTGCCGCCGCACCAACTTAACCAACTCTGTTTCTTCATGTTGATTACCTCCGCCCATGTTTAGTCATCGGGGCTAACTATGTCCGCTGCTGTCCCATCCTGTCCCACGTTTCTTATCACTTCCTAACCACGCGAATGAATGTCCGGCTCCGTCCGGATTAGTCTGGTAGACGATCTATATCGCTGGGTGATTTGCCGGAAACGGGTGCGGGCCCGCAGATCCTAAAGCAGTAGCTCTGCGTCAATTATTGATGTCTAATTTCCAAAGCGCTTTCCTCGGACGATGAATCACCTCGTCTCGCGCGCTTGTAGCCTTGGTAAATGGTCCCCTGTTCAATGGGCTGATGTATTTCCCCATCATCATGGAGAGAACCACTCACACATCCACACCTTCCCCCCCCCATACCCGTTCCGGTAGTTTCAATCCCAAGACTTTGAACAGCGGAATTGCCACTGATGTGATTCGCCCGGTCAAGCGTACCGCAGTTCATCTTCTTGGCTTTCAACCTAGGCTGTGATAATCCCAGCCTCTGCACCTCGTGTGAGCGGGACCCGGAACCAAAGTATCCCGCAATCCATGACTTCCTTGCTTTTGAGACAACAACCGATGTTCTGGGCCATGAGTCAGATGTCTTCGCTTGGCTGCTTGGCCCGCCGTTGAGACGAGACGAGACGAGAAAGGGTTGTCTTCCACTTGTGTCTGTGCTTGTCTGACGTGAGGCGAAGACCGAGAGAACGGAAGTGACAACTGTTATGGGAAACTCTTTGACAACCGTCCGTGTTACATCGCCAAGGGCCTTCGTTTGGTTGTGAAGCAGATTGAAACCGCCCCTTCCCTTCGGTTGCGACACCGCCAATTCGATATTCTCCTCGACACTCACGGAGGTCTTTTGTGTCTCCCACATAGGAGGGCTGAGACTTGTGTTTCCTACGATGCCATGAGTTGTCGATTAACGTTATAGACTCCGACTAGTTTTACACTGGAGTTTTTTTTTATACGTTGCGACATGTCTCTCCACCCATCAAGTTTGTCATCGTTGACGACATGGCTCGCCGAGACGGCCGAGTGTATTACTAAGTAAAGTGTGGATGTGCGTCAATCATTTTACCGCAAGTGTTTCACGGCGCAAGCCAACCACACGTTCAACGACCTGATTTACGACCGAGTGATCTGCACCAAGTGACACGAAACTTATACAATGGCGAGCGTTATGAAAGCAGTTGGTATGGGATCGGGATGACCTATAGCCCGAGAGCCACGGCCTTCTAACCTCGCCGCCGCAGATATCCGAGGTGGTAAGGGCGAGCGAGATGCCCTCTTCATCAATGACCAGACGCCCCGGCCGTCTCCCGCAGAAGGACAGGCCCTAGTCCGCGTCAAGGCGTTCGGCATCAACCGAATGGACATCATTCAGCGGCGCGGCTTCTACCCGCTCCCTCCTCAGGCTCCCGCGACGCTCGGTGTCGAATTCAGTGGCGTTATCGAGTCCCTTGGCTCCGGCGAACACGGCGGCTTCGAGGAGGGGACCGAGGTCTTCGGACTGGCCTATGGAGGAGCCTATGCCGAGTACATTGCCGTCAGCACCAAGATGCTGTTGCACAAGCCCAAAACCATGAGTTTTGAGACGTGTGCCGGCATTCCGGAAACGTGGATCACGGCGACACAGGCGCTTCATCTTGTGCTGGGCTTTACGCGTGGCAAGTCGATCCTGTGGCACGCGGGCGCCTCGGGCGTCTCTATTGCCGGCATCCAGCTATCCCGCATTGCAGGTGCCTCGGAGGTCTATGCCACGGCGGGGACACAGGAGAAGTGCGACTTCATCACGTCGAAGCTCGGGGCCACGGCGGCTATCAACTACAAGACGCACGACTGGGCGGAGGAAATCAAGCGCATCACCGGTGGCAAGGGCGTGGACTTCATCGTCGACTTCGTCGGCGGGAGCTACTTCCAGCAGAACCTCGCAGCCGCCGCCCGCGACTCCCGGGTCGTGCTCCTGGGCACCTTGGGCGGAGGCCAAGTCCCCAACGCTGACATCTCGCAGATCCTGTTCAAGCGCATTCGCATCGAGGGCAGCACGCTGAGGAGCCGCGACGAGGACTACCAAGGCAAGCTGCGTGACAGACTGGAAGAGTACCTCCCGGACTTTGAGTCCGGAAAGTTGGAAATATTCGTGGACAAGGTTCTACCTTGGGGAGAAATCCAGGAGGCCCACGAGCACATGGAAGAGGCAAGGAATTTGGGAAAGATTATTTGTACCATTCCCTAAGCCTGGTGAAGAGAAGGAGGCGACAACCGATGATGGGTTTGATGCCGACTATCCTTGAATTACATGCAAACTACCGCTTATCGCCTAATGCGTCTGAATCCAACTAAGCATCTGTTCATACGCCGTAGCCTGGGCATCCTTGATCGATGTATCCTGATACGAGCCAACTACAGCAAACCCTACGTAGATTTAGTTGGTCACGGTCTATGTAGTGCATTTTCTGCTTGATGGGGTTGCTTACCGTGTGGTACTCCGGGATAGACCTGAACCTCGTGCTCGAGGTTTGCATTGGACATACTGTCTTCACCCGCTATACGAACATCGTCAGGGAACAAAGGATCATTCTCAATACACACCAAACTCAATGGGACGCTGAGGTTCTTGAAATCGTCGGGGACGACGGAGGCAGCGTGAGCCAGGGCACCAGCCTTGATGAACGGACCCGTCTTGACAGCGCCGCTCTCCTCATCCTCACTATCAGCCTTGGTCTTCTTCGCCAAGAGGAGCACGAAACGGGCGCCAACACAGTATCCGACAGCATATATGCCGTCGCCCTGCTTGATGGCATCCGCGTACTGCTCCTTGGCGGCATCGATCACCTTGTGAAGGATCGGCAGGACGCGGTCCTCGGTGACACGAGCCAGCCACATGTCGATGAGAAACGACTTGGTGACTTCGACAGCCTTGATCTTGAGCTGCTCGAGCATCGAGGTGGAGTCGTCGGCGATGGTGGTGGAGGCGGGGGCCGTGTCTCCACCAAACAGGTCCGGCATGAGGACGAGGAAGCCCTCGCCGGCGAACTTATCGGCCTGGATCTGGTTGTTGGTCGACTTGATGCCGGTGCCGCCCGTGAGCAGGAGGAGGAGACGGGATGGGGCGTGGGGGTAATCGGCCGGCTTCGAGATGTAGACCTGATGTAGGGTGAGAGTTCAGCCAGGGAGTCACCAAGCAAGCCATTGCACTTACGTCGACGTCGTTGAGCTTGATGACCTCACCAGTGGACGCCTGGCCCAGGGCTGCGTCAGTTATTAGTCGCGACTTCAGCAAGCGAGATGATGTCTTGTTGCGTACGTGTAGGCCTATCTGTCACGCAGTGCTCGCCCACAACCGCAGGTGTAGCAAACTCCTGAGTATCGCTCTCGGGAGCTCGAGTGGCATTTTCTGCGTCAGCCATGGTTGCTTATTGACGCTCGTCTACCTGGGTTGGAATCGTGTGGTCTAGAAAGCGGCGAAGGGATAGCAAGAAGGGTGTGTTGTTTGAGGCATGGCGGCGGGTTGTGCAGCTGCCTGTAATGTACGTCATGTCAAACATTCGGAGGGGTAACGGGAGGTTCTGCCTGTGCTTGTGAAGGCAACGACAAGAAGGGAGGATCACCAGCGGTCTGGATTTATATCATGATTTATAAGATATTCGTGTGAATTAACTACGTCTCCTCAAATTTTAATTATTTACCTCCAGTTTCAGTAGCATCTCAGGTTAAGAAAGCTTGCATTTTTCGAGTCCTCATTGATGGCTCCGACAGAAGTCAAACCATGGTTACGTAAGCCTGCGACCCCGCCATCAATTGCCACCAACGCGTTTCCACTCAACGCGCTGGACGCGTCGCAGGCATCTTCCATCTCCCACACAAATCACCGACCTCGTGCAAAAGTTCACATCAACGACTGTTACTTTTTGAACGATAACCTCACTACTCCAAACCGACAAGCTGCCACCATAACCACCATGGATGCTGCTTCAGCGCTCTCGCAAGGCGCCCTCGAGTACGTTCGCCCTGCCGCCCTCTCTCTTTTCCAGAGCTGACTTGCGCCAGTGTTATCTTCAATGATCCCGACAAGGCCGGGAAGATGTTCCCCGTCCCGGTCATGCAGTGCCTCCAAGTCAAGCAGATGGCACCATCAGCCCAAGGAGGCGATCGATACCGACTCGTCATGAGCGATGGTCGGCACTACGTCCAAACGATGCTTGCCACCCAGGCCAACTCCGCCGTTCACGATGGCAAGCTCGTCCGCGGTTGCTTCGTCCGGGTGAAGCAGTATACCCCCAACAATCTGAAGGGAAAGAAGTAAGTCGTGTCTTATTTTGATCCTGCGAACCTCTCTAACAAATCTCCAGCATCCTCGTTATTCTCGAGCTCGAAGTTATCGAAGCCCTCGGCGTCCAGGAAAAGGTAGGCGAGCCCGTCGCAGTTGACTCTAGGGCGCCTCAAGAGACCACCATCGCAGGTAACGACTTCTATGGCGCCAAGAAGGAGGAGGAGGAGCAAAAGCCAAACGTTCAAAAACAGGAGCAGTCTATGACCTCGCGGCCGGCAACACACGGTGGCGCCAACATTTATCCCATCGAGGCCTTGTCGCCCCTGGCATTCAAGTGGACCATCAAGGCGCGTGTCACCGTTAAGTCGGAAATAAAGACGTGGCACAAGGCTACCGGCGAAGGAAAGCTGTTCAGTGTCAACTTGCTTGACGAGAGCGGTGAGATCAAGGCCACCGGCTTCAACGATCAGTGCGATGCATTTTACGACCTCCTCCAGGAGGGGTCTGTCTACTACATCTCAACACCTTGCCGAGTCACCTTGGCAAAGAAGCAATTCTCCAACCTCCCCAACGACTACGAAATGGTCTTCGAGCGTGACACGGTTGTCGAGAAGGCCGAGGATCAGACCAACGTGCCCCAAATGCGATTCAACTTCTGTTCCATCCAGGAGCTACAAAGCGTCGAGAAGGACAACACGGTCGATGTCATCGGTGTTTTGAAGGAAGTTGGCGAGATCAATGAGATCACTTCAAAGAAGGATGGACGACCCTTCCAGAAACGGGATCTCACCATTGTGGACGACACTAGCTACTCTGTTCGCGTTACGATCTGGGGCAAGACGGCGAACTCCTTTGACTCGGCACCCGAGTCTGTCATTGCTTTCAAAGGCACGAAAGTGTCCGACTTTAATGGCAAGAGCCTGAGTTTGCTCTCTTCCGGAACCATGTCCATTGACCCCGACATTCCTGATGCCCACCGACTCAAGGGTTGGTACGACTCGGCCGGTCGAACAGACACCTTCACCACCCACCAGAACATGTCAAGCATGAGTGGTGCTACCGGCCGGAAGGACGAAATGAAGACTATCTCCCAGGTCAAGGATGAGAACCTAGGCATGGATACGCAGGCCTACTACTCGCTCAAAGCCACCATCGTCTTCATCAAACAGGATAACTTCTGCTATCCCGCTTGCTCCTCCCAAGGCTGCAGCAAGAAAGTGACATCCATGGGCGACGGCACCTGGCATTGCGAGAGATGCAACGTATCACACGAAAAACCCGACTACCGATACATTCTCTCACTAAATGTTGCCGACCACACCAGCCACCAGTGGCTCAGCTGCTTCGATGACACTGGCCGGATCATCATGGGCCAGAGCGCCAACGAGTTGATGGAGCTCAAGGAGAATGATGAGGCCAAATTCATGTTGGCTTTTGAGATGGCCAACTGCAAGAAGCTCAACTTCCGATGCAGGGCGAAGATGGACAACTTTGGCGAGACGCAGAAGTGAGTGGTTGGCAATGATTTAATGCTCTCAAGGATCAAAGCTAACAATGAGGTCTAGAATACGATACCAGGTGATGAGCGCATCACTCCCCGACTTCAAGTCTGAGGGCGACGCGTTAGCGGAGATGATCAAGCAGTATGAAATCAGTTCTTAAGAGCATTGCCGATTGCGGGTTAAGGGGTATCTAAGGAGTGCGTGGGATGACCAAAACTGGGGTCAACAGGCTGGACTGCCTCGCTGTGACGAGAAGCCTGTTTGAGATCATGTTTGATCTACGTGGACTAATGACATGATTGCTGCTGCGACGCCTTGAAGTACTTTTATCAACGGCCCCTTTAGCGGAGATTTATGAGCAACTCCAATGTTCAAGGTATTTCATGCAAGAATATGTAACTACTTTTGTGCTTTTCAACCCAACGCCTTGGTTTATAAGTCAGTTACTTTCATTTGCAGATCAAGCTTCTCGTGCTTCCATGACCGCTTGCTCTCGCCGTCACCGTAGCTTGCGGTCGCCTGGTAGTCACCACGAATCTTGTACTTGTAGATGGTCAGGCCCTCGAGGCCAACGGGACCACGGGCGTGGATCTTGTTGGTACTAATACCGACCTCGGTGCCAAATCCGTAACGCATGCCGTCGGCAAGGCGAGTGGCAGCGTTCCAATACACACCAGCGGAGTCAACTTCGTTCATGAAGCGCTCGGCGTCAGCAGCGTTGGAGGTGAGAATGGCGTCGGTGTGGTGGGAGCCGTGGGTGTTGATGTGAGTGATGGCGGCGTCGATGTCGGGGACGGTCTTGACGCCGAGAGTCAAGGAGAGGTGTTCGGTGTCGTAATCCTCCGGGGTGGCGTCCTGGACGTCCTCGAGGGACAGAGACGTAATGGCGGCCTTGCTTGCCGAGTCGCATCGCAGTGAGACGCCCTTGGCGGCAAGGCCAGTGGCAACACCAGGGAAGATAGTGATGAGGGCGGATTCTTGGACGAGGAGAGTCTCCACGGCGTTACAGGCGGCAGGGTAACTAGTTTTAGAGTCGACAATGGCGGTAACAGCCTTGTCTTTATCGGCAGAGTCAGTGAGGTAGATATGGCAGAGGCCGTCGGCGTGGCCGAGGACGGGAATCTTGGTGGATTCCTTGATGTAGCGGACGAGCTCGTTGGAGCCGCGGGGGATGACGAGGTCGATGTAGCGGTCCTGAGCCAGAAGCTGGGCGATGGTGTCGCGAGTGGTGACGAGCTGGATGGCTGAGTTGGGAACCTGTGACTTTTCGAGGGCCGATGATATGACCTGAGAGATGGCGACAAAGGACTCGGTCGACTCCTTTCCACCTAAATGGTGTGAGCATGAGTCTTTCATGAGAGGTTGTTGCTTGACTAACCTTTGAGGATTGCGGCGTTTCCTGACTTGATAGCCAGCGAGGCAATGTTGGCGATGACCTCGGGACGAGCCTCGAAAATGATAAGGAGGACGCCAATGGGACATGAGACGCGCTCCATGATGAGATCGTCATCAAGCTTGGTCCTCATCTGAATTTGGCCAACTAAGGAGAGGGTTAGTTATGAGAAACGTTCGGTGCAAAAGGGGGGTTTTTATGTAGGCCATGAATGGGATGTCGTTTAATTGATCTTAGTGCTGTAAGACGGAAAGGAGACAGATGTAAAGGCGGAGATAAAGAAATATACATACTGGGATCATCGAGGTCCCTTACATCCAAGATGCCCTTGAGCATATCCTCCCACTTGCCCTTCTTGCCCAGGTCAAGCCTCGACACAAGGGCCTGGCTGAGGCTGCCGTCGGCGGCAGCCTTGCGGGCGAGGTCGAGATCGCGGGCATTGGCGGCGAGGATGGCGTCCTTGGCATCGGAGAGAGCGGCGTGGATGGCATCGAGAGCCTCGTTGCGGGCCGAGGCGGGTAGCGTCGCGAGGGCGAAGGAGGCTGTCTTTGCGGCGCTGGCGGCGGCCTCGGGGGAGGCGTTGGTGAGGGACATGACTAGGATGAGAGGTTTCTTCGGTATTGTTGTTGTGAGGCTGGATGAAGTCGCTTGTTCGTCCGGATCTGATGACTCAAGGTTTGCGATGAGCTGAGTGCGCGCGCGAGTAAGTCTTTGGTTCGCCCCGCCATCGCTGCGCGCCCTTTCCTACTCAAACTGCCCTTGCGTGGGGTTTCATGCACCCCGCCATGTCTGTTGCTGAGGAAGGCACGAGTAAGGGAGACTTTCCACATCTGCCTCAACCTAGACGGGCCGGGATGTCAATTCGATCTGAAAACAAAGGCAGACAGAAAACCTCACACTTACAACATTCCTCTTTCGACCAAGATACCTTCAATTCGTCGTCAGTTTGGGATCATCCATCCATCTGCAATAATCCAGCATCTCGCTATTGCCGTTCTAAGTCCGAGCGATGTCGGCTCCGAAATATGCAATGCAATTGATCGGCGGCCAGAGAGTCTCTCGACGAAGTGCTTCACTCTCAAGCGCAGCGGTCGCCAGCATGAACCTAAGTAACAACCCTAGCCTAGACACCACTCATGAAAGATCCTTTACCGGTGTTACATGTGTCCTCCACCATGCAGTGCCCGGGGTATTTCTCTCTCCACCAACTTACTGATCTTGCGTACTCAGATCGGGGAGATATACTCGCTTGGCTGTGACAGATGCCTACCTTACCCATCCCATCCATGCAGGAGTGGGTTGCATCATTACGCCTCGTTCAAGATGCACGCTGCAACACCAACCATTGTCGAAAACCATCCTCGGCACTCTTCTGTGTTACCGGATATCTCACCGCTGGATCCCAACACAGGTCTCGCGATAATCGTTCGAATTGCGTCACGAGAACTGATTGCCCAGCTTCTCGACCTCAGGTACTTGGTCAACCAACACAGCAACTATTCCAATGACAACCCCCAACATTGGACAACTCCATTCACCGACACCGCAAATAACGAATAATATATTGGTCAGCCAACTAAATAAGTCAATTATCCGTCTGCTTCCCGGCCGGAAACATTCCCCCCTTAGTTCCGATATCTCGATCTATCGGTTCCGGGCTCGGCGAACGCCCCTCTCCACACCTCCATGTGACTCCACCCGAAAATATCCCCCAGTCCTGCTCCCCTACCCGGGTCGAGGTGCCGACTTATGACTGGATTCATGGGGCGCATGAGAGTGGGTGTTTGTTGGAGCTCCGCGAGGCGAGAAAAGAGATCGTTTATCCGACTTGGGTTCCTTTAAAGCCTGCCAGTGACCCCCCTCGTCATCCATAACCCCCATCCCGGCTTGCAAAAGCTACCACACTTTCTCTTGAGAGCCGTCCAAGGAATTCATTTTGGGATTGCTCCCTGGGGTTGACTGATCCCACAATTGGATCCTGTGCTCCCTTTTTATCCAAGTGACTTTTCGTTTCCCGATTCCCGGCTTGTATCTAGATCTCGGCCTCGGCTTGGGTTGCCCGGTTCCACATATTCGGAGCCGACCGAGGTCTGTCAGTCAAGCATAAACACCATGAAGTCTGGTAGTGACGACGAAAAGATCGACCTTGAGCGAGTTGGAAACCACCGCTCTTCTTCGCGACCGCCCACTGCGGAGTCGGACTTGACAAAGTCAAACCACTCCCAAATCGAGTCTCTCCATGAAATCCAACCAGTCGTCACCCTTGGCGAGCCCCTGGGCAACATAGATACGAAGTCCATCCGACGATCACGAACGCAATCCAGGGCCTCATCCACTCGCTCGCGACCTTTAGGCATCGTCCCTCGTTTAGAGCGGCGTGGCCTGCTTGGAAGTTTCACTCTCGTTCCAGAAATATCATATCCTCCCGATTACAAGAGGTCGACGAAATGGGGTCTCGTCTTCATCATCGCGCTGGCCACGGCTGCCGCGCCACTTGGCTCAACCGTTGTCTACCGTACGTACTTTTTCTTTCCTTCATAAATAGCCCATCTATCTCTTGTCATTATGCTGAAGGAGAACAAGCTGCCCTCCCTGTTCTGGCGCATGAGTTCAACGCCTCTGAAACCATTACCAACTTGTCCGTGGCCCTGTACATGATCTCCATGGCCATATTTCCTCTCTGGTGGTCCTCATTTTCAGAGGAGTTTGGCCGCCGTTCCATATATATCATCTCCTTCTCCCTCTTTGTCATATTCTCCGTTCTATCCGCCATAAGCACCAACATCACCATGCTCATCGTGTTCCGAATGTGTGCGGGTGGAGCCTCCGCTAGTGCTCATTCGACAGGCGCCGGCTCCATTGCCGACTTATTTGAAGTCTTTGAACGAGGACAAGCCATGAGTATTTTCTATCTTGGTCCTCTGCTGGGCCCCCTGATTGCGCCTGTCATCGGCGGCGTGGTTACGCAGGAGCTCGGCTGGCAGGCGACGATGTGGTTTCTTGCCATTTACGGCCTAATTGTGCTTTTAATGATCATATTATTCCTTCCGGAAACGCTGGCTCTTCGCAAGCCCGAGGAACCTACATCAGCTGTTCAGACCGAGGAACTACACCGGATGCGCACCATGGACTCGGCCAAAGAAAAGACCAAGCGATTCACCAAGTCGCTCCGGCGATATCTCATCGATCCCCTCGCTGTCATCCTCTATCTGCGGTATCCGCCAGTCCTGATCACCGTCATGATCGCCGCCATTGCTTTTGGATCGCTCTACATTGTCAACATCGCGATTCAGCAAAAGTTCACCAAGGATCCCTACAACTACGGCCAACTCATTCTCGGCCTGCTGTATATCCCATCTGGGCTGGGGTACTTTACAGCCTCGCTCTTCGGCGGCAAGTGGATCGACAACATCATGGCGCGAGAGGCTAGGAAGGCGAACCGATATGATGAGAATGGAAAGCTCATCTACTTCCCCGAGGATCGGCTTCGAGAGAATGCCTGGATTGCTGTGACTATCTACCCCCTGGCGTTGCTCATGTTTGGATGGACGCTGAGGTACGGGGTTCACTTCATGGTGCCGGCTGTTGCGTTATTCTGCTTCGGAGTTGCCTCGATGCTCATCTTCGTAAGTCTCCCCTTCTTCTCTTACATCATAAGAGTTCACACAACTAACATGCTTCAAAAGTCTGCTGCCACAACCATGCTCACCGAGTTTATCCGCAAGCGTAGCTCTGCTGGTGTTGCCATCAATAACTTTGTGCGCAACACCCTTAGCTGTATTGGCGCAATTGTCGCCGCCCCGTGGATCGATGCCATCAACGTGGGATGGGTCTTTACCACGCTATGTATATTTTGCATAATATCGAGCTACTCGGGCATCTGGTTATTAAGGAAGAATTCCACCAAATGGAGGGTGGGAATGGATGAGGCTCTCAACAAGTAATAGCTACATAATGCATGCGGTTCGATAGGGAGTATCAGTGATGATGACTTTATGGAACGCAAAAGGATATCTAGGGACAGCATGAGCTTAGAAAGTCGTGTCTTTCATGTATAGATACCAGGATATATAAAGACTGAGAACAATGAGTTCATCTACTTTATATCTTCCTCAACGCAACTACAAACCACATCTAACGCTCTTGTCTCTCACTCCTTCTTCTCCTCGGCAAACAACCTCCCAATCGCATCAACACCGACATTCCCACCGCTAAACACCAAGCCCAAATCCCACCCGTCCTCGCCCGCCTCGCGCTCCACCATGCCGCGGAACTCCTCGTCGAACAGCGCCACCGCCAGCGGCACGCACCCGCTCGGCTCGACGACCATCTTGAACCGCTCCAGCACCAGCCGCATCGCCGCGCGGATCTCGTCCTCGGTCACGCCGAACATGCCCGCCACCAGCCGCCGCTCGTAGATGACGCTCCACGGGTGCGCACCCACCGGCGTCCGCAGCCCGTCGGCCACCGTCAGCGACGACACGGTCGGCACGCGCGCGCCCGCTTCGTACCCGCGCTTGCCGTCGTCCGCGCCCTGGAACATGGGCTCGGCGCCGAAGACGCGGATCCCTGTGCCCTCGCAGCTGAGCGCCACGCCCGAGAGCATGCCGCCGCCGCCGCACGGCGTCATGATGGCGTCCAGCCCGACGGAGCCCGGCTTTCCGGGCCCGGCGTTGTCCCGACCCGTGGCGGCGGCGCGGAACCGGGGCTCGGCGGCGGCGGCGGGCGGCTTCATGAGGTCGGCGACCTGCTGCTGCAGCTCGAGGCCCATGGTGCCCTGGCCGAGCATGATGTCCGGGTGGTCGTAGGGCGGGACGAGGCGGGCACCGGTGTCGGCGATGACGCGGGCGGCGACGGCCTCGCGCTCGACGCTGGTGCTGCCGCTGAAGACGACGTTTGCGCCGTAGCCCTTGGTCGCGGCGATCTTCTGCGGGATGGAGATGTCGGGCATGACGATGTGTGCCTTGATGCCGCTCTCGCGGGCCGCCAGGGCCAGAGCCGCGGCATGGTTTCCTAGACGGATAAACAGTAGTCAGCGGTGTTGCTATTGAAGGCTTGTTGGCGAGCTCACCAGAACTATGCGTCACAACACCCTTCTCCTTCCCCCCGCCGTCCAACCATCCAGGCTCCCGCTTCAGCCTCTCGACGGCATGGAAGGCGCCTCTGGCCTTGAAGGCGCCGACGCGCTGCATGTTCTCGCACTTGAACCACAGCCGCAGCACCGGCCGGGCCGGCGTCCGCCCGGCCCATCGCGTGCCGGCGAGTTCCTCCGCCGTGCGGGGTGTCGACGCCAGCTCCGACAAGGTCCGGTTCGTCAGCACGGGGGTGAGGTGCACGTGCGGCTTGACCAGCTTGTGCGCCTCTACGACAGAGTCTCGCGTTAGGGGGGGCGTCGTCGAGAGATCTGCCATGGTGGGTTGTCTGAGTTGCGGTGCTGTGTTGTGGTGTTGTGCGTCGTAGCGGTATATATAATGTTGCGTGTGACGTGCATGAGTTGCTCGACGTCAGCAGGATGAGGCCCATATGTATACTACTATGTCACCATCTTTGAGCTGTTTAATGCGACACATGGAACTCAATAGAACTTCTCTCATCCGTGAGGTCGCTCGCTATTGCTAGCCTAGCAGACCAATAGGCACGCAAATCATGGCATGACCCGCTTATCATGTCAAGAGGGCGCGGGACAGCATTGAGTCATTCGGCCATAGATGTCGAGAAATAGAAAACTTTGGTATTGAGTCGGCCAAGAGCCAGATATCAGCTTTTGAACAACCTGAGATCCCCCTCAAGAGCAGGAACATAGTACAAAAGTTCACAAGTTTTGCCAAGCCATTCCAAGATCCCCTCCAGTGTCAACGCCAATCCGCCACTTATTTTTGGTTCTCAGGTCGGAGAGATCTGTTACCATTGTTAGTAAGACAAGAAAAACAGAATCACGGGTTTGCAAAGCAGGGAGAGAAGACTTACCGGACAGCCTTGCCAGCCCTCCAGATCTCCAGGCTGCGGATCTCCTCCATCTCGGCCTCGTACTTCTCACGGTAATCCTTCTGGCTGTTGTAGTCTAGGGATCGCTGGGTCTCGGAACCATCCTTGACGGAGTCGTACAGCTGGTTGAAGACGGGCTTCAGGGCATCCTTGAAGCGGGGAGACCAATCAATGGCACCACGGCGGGCGGTGGTGGAGCAAGCCTCGTACATCCAGTCCATGCCGTTGGCACCAATGAGGGGGTACAAGCTCTGGGTAGCCTCCTCGACGGTCTCGTTGAAGGCCTCGCTGGGGGAGTGGCCACGCTCACGGAGGACCTCGTACTGGGCGAGGAACATGCCGTGGATGCCGCCCATGAGGCAGCCGCGCTCACCGTAAAGGTCAGAGTAGACCTCCTTCTCAAAGGTGGTCTTGTAGAGGTAGCCGGAGCCGATGGCGACACCAAGGGCGACAGCCTTCTCCTCGGCCTTGCCAGTGACGTCCTGGTAAACGGCGAAGGAAGAGTTGATGCCACGGCCCTCACGGAACAGGGATCGGACGGTTCGGCCAGAGCCCTTGGGAGCGCAGAGGATGACGTCGATGTTGGAGGGAACTTCGACCTTGGTGAGGTCCTTGAAGACGGGGGAGAAACCGTGGGAGAAATACAGAGTCTACGGGGGTCGACGCTGTCAGCCTTTGGATCAGGTACATACGAGACTAATTGACATGCGTACCTTGCCCTCGACGAGCTGGGGCTTGATGGCGGGCCAAGTCTCAGACTGGGCGGCGTCACTGAGGAGGTTCATGACGATGGTACCCTTGCCGATAGCCTCGTCGACCTCGAACAGGTTCTTGCCAGGAACCCAGCCATCCTCGATGGCATCGTTCCAGGACTTGCCGCTCTTCCGGACACCAACGATGACGTTGAGGCCGTTGTCACGGAGGTTGAGACCCTGGCCGTGGCCCTGAGAGCCGTAGCCGATGAGGGCCAGAGTGTCGTTCTTGAAGTACTCCTGAGGAAAGGTATCAGTATCATTTATCCAGAACTGGAGCCCGGTACGACGGGGGAGGGGGGGTGACTCACAAGAAGCTTCTCCTGGGGCCAGTCGGCACGCTCTGTGAGAAGATGGTCAGCCATTGTTCACGCCACAGGAGGCATCGCAGGCCCCAAATTTCCCCGAAGTTTCCATGGACTAACCGTAGACGTCCTCCTTGTGGCCGGCGAAGTCAATGGTCTTGACACCACGGATCTGCTGGGCAGGGCCAGCAAGAGCCGGGCGGGCGACGGCAGCGACACGGGCGACGTTGCGGGCAGCGGCGACAAAGGTGCGCTGCTGGACGCGGGGCGCCGCCAATTGGCGGGCCATTGAGCCGCGAAGGGTCTTGGTAAAGCTTCTCGAGGCCATTTTTGATGATGGATTTGAGAGGGGAGAGAGAGTCTGAGGGAAGGGCGAAAGAGAAGTCTGGCGATGAAGGTCAGGTCAAAGCTAAATTTTCTGGCTGGGCCACTCACCGATTTCGGCCAGCGCTGGACCGTGTGGAGCGGGGCCCAGCTCCGAGCAAAACTGCGATTTTGTGTGGCCTGGGCCGGTACCGGGAACCCGCCTCCGCACGGGGAAGCCCGTGCAGGCGCAGGTATCCAATACCCCTCCTCCGGAGACCTGCAGGGGCGCTCCCAGTGGCTTGACTCACTCCCCCAAGGGCTTTTTCTGTTCTGTCCAACCAACCAGAGACGGCGATGTCGCTGTGGCCAACGACTGACGGCCCTACCATGCTCGGCGCGTTCGTAAGCAGTGAGAAGCCGGCTGCTGAGATAGATACTGTACGACAACTGGTCGCTGGCTGCGTCTGTCTGGGGCAAGCGACTCATGCTGCAACCCACAAACCCGCAGCAAGTGCGGCACGGATATACCACGGCCTGTCTAAGCTTGTCTGACCCAAGGGAGTCGAATGTGTGTGAGTGAGTTTGTACGGGAGCTACCCTATGCCTCGTCCGAACCAAGGAATTTCAAGATCCAACCACCACACTCACACATCTGCAACTACACAAGTACTCTCCATTGAACATCCTCCCGTTATGCTCCCGTGGCACCCATTTACTACGTATTCTTGCCTCCGGTTAGTCACCATCGTGGCTGGTTCAAACAGCATTCACTCACCAACCTCCATCCATGTAAATCAAAATATCCCAGGTTTACAAGTGTCGGTGAACACAACCAAGCGAACAACACAGCGTACAGGAGCTGGTCAGCCCGGCCCAGCTCCACTCGTACGTTACTTGCACCTTGGCTCCTCCATCAGACTGTAAAACATGTTCTTTATATCTAGATTTCGCCAGCCAGCCTCCCCTTCTTAGAACCGCAAAAGTAATCGGAATGCTGTCGTAAACAGAAGAGCATATATCTGCCCTGATCATGGACTCGTAAGACGCCGGGCGATGCTGCGAATTCCTCTTTTTAATGCTCGCCAAAATCATGTCCGTCGCCCTTCTCTTCGTCTCCGCCATCTCCGCGTCCCCAATCACCCATTCCACTCCAACAACACGGCTACGGGGATGCATCACAATAGCTGCCTCCGAGTTCGCTCATGCCGCCTCCGCCTATTTCAAGACGCGATCGTACGACGACCCCTTGACTACGCCTCCACCCATGGCCGTCCGCACATTGCGCTTGAATCCCTCGCGGTTGTTTCGCAGGTCTTCAGCTGCCTCCTTGTTCAGTGGGTCCGACGCGTTGGGTTCGAGGAAGAGGAACTGTGAAGGTGTTTTAGCCCATGCCATGTCCCGTTACATCGACCCCCCCTTCCATCCTCTCCTGGCCCCCCCGCCATATTGAGGGGTCACCAGAGTAAGAGACGTCGGAAGCATCGCAGCCGTGGATCGGACCAGAATATCATACCTGTAATCCAACAATCACTGCGTTGAGGTTCAAGACTGGCTTCCAGTCTTCACGCAAAATGTTCAGGCACACCTTGCCCTCCAGGTCAATGTTGGGATGGTAGATCTTCTCCCGACATCGGACCTTTGGGGGCTCGTGGGGGAAGTTCTGGTTGATCGAAAAGTCAAACGTGAATCTGGCTGCTCTGTACATGCCCTCGTCCGGATCGATCGTGAGTACGAAGTTGAGGATATCGTCGGGGTCGGGAAACTCGGTCTGCATCGTCGAGCCTAGGGAAAGCTCTGATAGATCTGCCAAACGCTATGTTAGTACTCGCATGAGATCATAGCCAGGGAAGACGATGCTATCCCAAGAGGCTCGACATACCCTTCTGCACACGGAGCTGAGCAGCTGTGACCTTCTTCTTCTTGCCCCCCGCGGCCTGACCTTCTGCATTCTCTGCCTCCTTCTGCTCCTTCTTCTGCAAAGCTGTCAGACGAAATCCCCGCGAGACGCGAGACGCAAGCCGCAAGGCACAGGACGAACCATAGACCATATCTTCAACATCGTGGTAGGTAGGTGCCCAAAGGTAGGCTGTGATGGATACGCTTGGTGTGTACGGATGGGTAGAGCTGAATGAGGCAAGTCTCGGAGAACCCGTGCACAAGAAAATAGACGGAGGAAGGAAACGCTTGAAACGGGATATAGCTGATCGAGCTGTCGTGTATCACGAGAGGGTGGATGCTGCGAGCACAGTCTGGAGGCGGCTGAGTCGAAAAGGTGATGATGCTTGATAAGATAACCGTAAGGCAGCTAAAATCCCAACCCACCGAGGTTTAGGCGGCCAACCACAGCCTCGCATCATCATGGCCACGATGACGCGCTCCACAATCTACTTTTGGCTCTCACACATCCGCAATGGCCCGGTAGTCTCCTTACTTTAGTCACGCAAGTCTATGCAACCAAGTCAGGTTAATAGTACTAATGAGTCAAGCTTGTCACAACCCCCAATAGATGCCAAATTAGACTAGATATTTGTCGTGTCCAAATCCATTGGAAGACGCCTCAAATACAAAACTCTTTTTGATTTGCCATCCATTAATACTCAAAACAAGAAGCAAGACGTTACAAAACTGAGGTACCCGATAACGAGCCAAATTATCTACTCTGACACCCGTCATACCCTACCTGTCCCCCGTTTCCCAAAAGCACGGAGCGCGATATGCTTATCGTCTCGCAAAGCAGCACATGAGACCAGTCTTGCCCAGGAACCACAGGAAACCCATGAAGCGGACGAGCGACAGCACGGCCGTGGCGTACAGAAGGAACTTGAAGTAGTTGGCAGTTCGTACGGTGGCATTTTCCTGGAGTCTAGAGTTAGCAGGGCGAACTTGTGTGAAATGAACAAAGGAAGGGAATACGTACTCCAATGTGGAAGTTGTCAAATGTGTCACTGGTGATAACAATGACGAGGAAAATGTTGGAGAACAACCACGTGACGACGAGGCCAGTTCGGAAGGACTTGTAGGAATCCTCGACATCCGCCTTCTCGACTTCCTCCTCCTCCTTGTAAGGAGCAAGGGCTCGACGGACAGTCTGCTCGAACTGACTGTCGATGTCCTCCTGCTCCTTCTCTACTTCTTCCACCACCACCTCGTTCTTCTCGCCCTTCGTGATGTGGGCAGAAGGCAGGGCCTCGGCCTTATCAGATCCCTTGGTACCCCAAGACACATCGTGCCAATTGTTGAAGGCGTAAACCATAAGAATGTTGATGTAGGTAGCCATAAGGAAGAGATACTGAGGGAAGGAGTGGAACATGTGCCAGGGATCGAGGTACATGAAAGAGGCAATAAAGTTCAGACCGTAGATGGTGATAAGAGCAACGATAATAACACCAGCCGCGCTGGCGCCACCAAAGAAACTGTCCACAAAGGCCTCACCAGAAGCAAACGAGATCTGGTCTTCGAGAGGGGTGTTGAAGGCACGAATGACGAGGAAGGCGGAGAGAACCAGAATATAGCCCTGGATGAGACCGAAGAGACCGAACGAGGCGATGTAAGTGAACTTGGAACCTTTGGGTCTGTTGCCCAGAGCAAGGATGAACTGCAAGATGACAAAGGCCAAATACAGGTACTTGAGAATAGCGTTGACGACGGGTGTGGCCCTGTCACCGAAAGGCCAGCCATGGTATCCTGTTGCGACGTTGGGCTCGCCGACAAGGTCCATGATGACAGTGGTGGTGAGGTAGTAAGAAGCGAGAGACAGCCAGGTGAACATGACGTTGAGGGAGCTGTAAATGAGCTGAATGTGAAAGAAGAACATGCGGATGATGTTATGACCGCTCTTGTACATACGCCCGAAATGCATCAGCGAGTACAGCGAGGCGGCGAAAGAACCGTTGAGCCATCGTCGACGCTGGCCGATGAACTCGGCAGCACCTTCGGGAACATCGGTCTCACCCTTGGCGGCCTTGATGTAGCTCAGATGCCACTTCTGGCCGGCCTTGGCGACCAGCTCGAAACACAGAATTCGATCCTCAGCCAAGAACATGTTCTTCTTGAAAATGTTCATGCCATCGATACCCTTCTTACCGAGCTGCTTAGACAAGGTGTGATCGCCGTGAAAGTACTGCTCCAAGGGGCGACCCATGATGGCTCGGAATCGGTAGGCCGAGAACGCACCAGGCAACACGGAAACGTAACCAAAGGAGCTCTCCAGGGGCTTGTCGAGAATGTTGGAAATCTTGTACTCGAAGTTCTGGACAGCAACGAGGGGGTTGAGCAGCTTTCTGCCACCCTTACCCAACATGGCGTGAATTTCACCACAAGCACCACCGAGGTCCTTATCGTTGTAGAAACCCTCCCAGAGAGCCAAAAGAGACCGGGGGCTGGGCTTGGTACCAGCATCGAGGAGCAGGCAGACCTCGGGGTTCAGGATGCGGCCGAAGGCGTTGAAGAGCCATCGATGGGAGTTAATCTTCTTGGTGTTCTTCTGCTTCAAGCAGAAGATGAACTGTACTGGGGGCAGGTTCTGGGGGCTCTCATCGGTAGGTCGGATCAGCTGCTGGTTAGGGGTGACGGAAAGCTGACTGGTGTACTCGAAAATGTGAGCGACAGTTTCCTTGCCGTCGACATCCTTCTTGATGACACCATCCTGGTAAACACCAATCGTGGCGAGAACATCGAGGACGTTCTTGTCAGCCTTGTCGATACCGTCGAAAACCAGACAGACAACAATCTTCTGCCAGGCGGGGCCACCCTTGTTCCAGAAGGTCGACTTCTTCAGGTTGACGATATCACGAATGTTCTGCATAACACCATGCAGGGTCCGGGAGACCAGAACCTTGTCTTCGTTATAGTAGGTGATGGCAATAAGCAGCTCAGTATGTCTGTTGTACATACGGGGGCGCAAATCATAACCGTTCTTGAGGGTGAAGTCGTTGGGATCGCAGGTGGCGGCCGTGTATCGCATCTTGACGAACTCCTCACCGCCGCCCTCGACATCGCGGTAGCGGGGTTGGATGGCGTTCTTGATGGCGGAAGGTACCGGGTAATCGATGCTGAGAACGGAGCCCTGGACAAGCTTGATCTTTCTGGTTTTTGAGCGTCCCAAGCCGCCACCGCCGCCGCCCATGGAGGGCTGCTGCTGTCGCTGAACCCAGCTGTCATCGGGGTCAAAGGCGGAGTCAGGGCGAGCATAGGGGGCCTCTGTGTTGAACTGGCCAAAGGAGTTGTTGTGGTGCTCACCGAGTGCAGGGGCGGGGGTCGTTGTGCCAGCACCAGGGGCATAGGACTCAGTCAGACTGTACGCGGAAACGGGACGATCCGGTGGAGTCCTGGCACCCAGTCGATCTTGGTCGTAGCCAGAGTTTAGGAGATGTCGACCAGCCTCTTCGTCGTTCTCCTGAGGGGGAAGATGGTACTTATTAGACCGGGTCAGAATAGGCCTTGTCAGCCAGAGCTCGGAATTGCACTCACGTTGCCCCCAGCGGGAAGATCCTGCATCGGGTGCCCACCGTATTCCTGTCCACGGCCATGGTACGCCATTGTGTTTATTTTGCTCCGGGAGCTTCGTGATTAAGTCTCGTCTGATCAAGAGCTGAAGGATCGATTTTGAGGGGACGAGTTGGTTGTCGTGTTGGGCAGGGAGTCGCCTTTGTTGTGTTGTTTGGGGGGGGGGGGGCAGCAGCAGCTAAAACAGGAGAAACGAGGAAGGCCAATCCTAGGTCACGGGCTTGCGTCGACAATAGGAGCTACCTGGAGCACACACAAGGACGATCCGAGCAACGTCTTCTTTGTTTTCCGCAAGGCGAGAAATGAGGCACCAGCCTCAAAAGAACGGTGATAGTTGGGGGAGAAGAAGGTGAAGGAGCAGAACGCGGAGGAGGATGGATCAAGATCAAGAGTGACAGGGCCGGCGGCTTTTCAGAAATGTTTTTGATGAAGGGACGGATCTTCTTTTCGCTGCATGGGTCAAAGCCAGGCCCAGGGCTACTGTGTACTTCGTAACGTAACTACGGGCTGCGGGCAGAGAGCTGGCTCAGGAATAGGGGACTGACCGACACGCTAAGCCTGCTGAGCCACTCCACCCCAGAGACAAGGACAGGCGGAGCTACCCACACCTGGCTAAGGCTGTACGCGCGAAGGTATGGAGATACCTTGGGCGCAGCGGGAGGTGTCGTTTATAGGTTGTGTACTCTGCTATCAGACGGCCCGGCGTCGTGTCGCCAAGAGTTCAGCGGGCTCCCGTCCAGGCGGGCTTTCAGCGGGCTCGCAGTGTGTGCAGCTCCGCGTATACATAGGTCAGCTACGTCAGTCATCCACCAATCGCAATTGCCTTGGCCGTCCGCCCCCCCAGAATAAGCCATCAGCCACCTGGCGGCGCGCTGCGAATGGAGAAGGCCCTGGGAATGGAGAAGGCCCTGGGAATGGAGAAGGCCCTGGGAATGGAGGCCCCTCTGACCCCTGCTCCCTGTGCCCATTCGCCATCCGCGCATTCGACCACTCACTGCATGCGTCTCACGCTCTCATTCACACTCGCTCGGTGATCACTCCAGATGCCCGCCCACCGCTCTCACTGCTGGCCGCTGCACACCCTCACTCCCGCCCCTTCAATTCAAATCTTGCAGCTCCGGGAAACAGATTGAGTCCATCCATTCCTCCACCGCTGCGAACTGGCAATTGCGAGGATCCTAGCCCTAATACCGACCTGCACCCCCGTAAGCCCTGCGTGATGCGTTGTACCTAATTTCCCAGCGTCCATGCTCTAACAAACTACGATGGACCGTATGGGCAGAGATCCATCATCCCTAGAGTAATACGTACCCGCTCAAAGACCTCGACGGCTTACGATCCTTCCCACCCGGCCTCAGCCGCTGAGCCTGCGAGAGCGCCTCGCGGCAAGCCCAAGTGAGAGTTTGAGCGATGGCTAGGGAGTCTGGCAGTCTGAGAGTCAGACCAGCCGCGCCGAGGCTCACCAACAACAGTCAGATTTGCCTGCTTTAGGCTGAGCGGCAGGGCAACTGAGGTTGCGCCCACTTCCAAGGCTTGCTTGCGGCTGGGGGCTAAAATGGAAGACCTAGACGACGCCTAACAACAACGAACCAAAAGGGCTGCCCGGGACGACGACCGCACCCAGTCAACCAGTCAACGGAACTGGTTGCGTGCGATCACCCATCCATGTCCGTCCGCGGGGCGAGGACGAATCTCAGAGTGAAGAATCTGCCATTGACGTCCTAAAAATAGTGAAATTGGCCGGGATGAAGCGACCATGGGGCCCCGCTCGAAGTGCGGCTGGTGAGCGGCACGTACTTCCCGTCGTACTTCGTACTTACGCACACAGTCAAGAAGTACCACAATGGGCAATGGGGCGCAGGCGCGCTAAAGAACAGCTCGCTTCTTCGGCTGGCCGTGACCAAGCAACCAGCCCAGTCTCGGCCATCAGCTTACTGCGTGGCATCGCAGTAAATATGCATAGAGGTACAGTAGGCTCAGGCTTGTCCATCACATCTTTCTCTTTGTACAGTAAGCATTAGGCCTACTCTGGCGGAGTGTCAGTCGACCCCTCATCGTTTTGACTGTGAGTGGCTTGGCTGCACAATTTCACAGGGCTGGGAGGCTGGAAGTTGAAGGCTGGAAGCAGGGGATCAATGGTCATCGACACTGCTTGTCTCCGCCTCACGTCAGCGTACGGATACAGTTGGCTCTCCATGACCGCTTCAATCAATTCCGCTGCTGCTCTTGAGCTTGTGGTTAAGCTACCGATTTGCGAATATTGCTGATTGTCACCCTCACCAATCTCAAACATTGCCGCTTGGTGCTCTGTGCGGATGAGTGGTCAGGTACTCTATGTGAGGCTCAAGCTGTGAGTACACTCTCTCCTTGCCAGTTTCCACCAACTTCAATCAGCCACCCACTATTTACCAACAATAAGCAGTGCGCATCATCTGGCACCGGGAGCGAGGAATTCCTCGGCTGGAGAGCACCTAAGCTATGGTTCTCAAAAGAGGCGTCCGCCGCTCGTTTCAGCTCCCGAGACATGGTTGCCATGACTATCCTGCTGAGGCTGCCCGAAACAGTCCGTTGGGATCTGAGATATCTACTGGGTATCACTCCAAGATGGGGGTTCTCTCAGCTATGTGGAGTGAGAAGAGCTCACTTATCAGCTCTGCCGGCATCGAAGTAGCGAGGTAAGTCACACCAACTCCGAGAACGCACACGGTTAGTTGTTCGCCCGTTGCTGCAATGACACCCACCGACCTTTGGTGATGCATGGTACGGTAGGAATGAATATACGCGTATGGAGTATTCGTACGGACCTCCTGTCGCGGCCTCATGTTGTTGGTTCGGATGTGCATTTATAAGTCCCTTTACGCATAGCCGAGCCATGTACTTAGTAGGTCTACTCTGGCATCCAACATGGGCATACCCGTGAGAAGGTCGCTTTCTGCCGTCGCGTCACACCGGCTGCGACCGATAATCTACCCATGGAACGATGCCATCACTCTGGGAGACCAAGCTGCCTCCTCGTCCTGGCAAGAGACGTTGCAACCCGGAAGATCCATGTGGCGGGTGTTCAGTTCATCCAAACAAGATGCCCCACCGGCTTCTCCGCGTCGCAGTCGCCTCCAGTTTCTGCTATGCACAGGGAAGCACGGCAGACGGCAGGTGAATGTGCCTGAGAAGTGGTCCCGCCGACCCTGCTGAGAAGTCGAGTCTCGAACGATTCCGAAAAGTAACGCGCGAGCGACTTTTGACTGGCGTTTGAGAGAACCATGCCCCGCCAACTCACCAAGAATGCCCCTGGAGCCTGTCCTTCTGGCCACAGACAAGGTAAAGATCTGCATGTCCCCGCTCTAGATGTTTTAGAGTGAGGGTGGGAGAAACCTGGAGTCACGGCCCTCGAGGACTTGTGGTTCCAGCTGCTCCTCCCCGAGTCCTTTGTTGGCGGCCGCTGGTGGCCGCAATGCGGATTCGAAGTGGGACGGTGCAGTTGTGCTGTCTTGAATCTTGACCTGGAGATTCCTCTTGGAGGCGGTCATAGGTAGGGAGCCCAGATATAACGGCTAGGAGCTTCTGGGAAGGCCGGAGCATTAAGCTTTGATTCGCTGTGGATGCAAATTACCAAATCAAAGAGATGGCGACGCAATATAGCCCCATAAGCCGCGCAATGCGACGTGTGTTGTACTCTGTAGAGCGAGGCCACGACAACGGCCACGGTAAATGCTCCTCGTCATCGCCTTCACCGTCTGGGGCGCCGTCATCGTTCACTCTTCAAAGGCGACGACTGTCGAGGCGGGGCGAAGCAATGGATTGATGCGATTTCATGGACTCGGAGCACGCGAGGGAACAAAGAGCCATTCTGCAACGCCTGCCAGCGTTTGGAATGCAAAGTCGCGCCACCAGCGGCCGAATACCCATCCCTCCAGATCCTTGCACGGCGATGGGTGTGGTGACCCCGGGTTGTCTTTGGTGGATGTTCCATGGTGAGCCATGGAGAGAGGTATTGGTTGGGCGAGAGTCTAAGGCGCTCCTAGACAGAGCCACGGATGGGTGGCAACACGGCGTCGAAGCCTTGTAATTCCTTGTGTTCCTTGTGTTTCTGGACGGGCGTCTCTAGCTGCCTTCATTCTCGTGCCTCGCAACCATCAAAGACTTGACTGGCTCAATAGCATATCGCACAGCGGCATGCCAGGGCACTGCACCGCTGTCTGCCGACGCATCCCGGCCGAGTGCCTGTCGGTTCCTGGGTCTGGGACTGGCAGGGACGTTTCGTCGGGCAAACCTCGTGTTCGTCCAGCCGCCGTCACCTGAAGCTGGATGTTGGCCATGGCGATAATGCGACGACTGAGCCTGTTCTTGTTTGGGCGACGTGCCGGGCTATTACCGCCTCCAGCGCTCGCCCACCACTCACCACCCGCCACCAGCTCAGCGCTAGGGTTCCATCCAGCGTACAGTGCCAGCTAAGGAAATACAGGGGGGTCTCGCACAGAGTGGTGGGCATGGCCCTAGGGTTGCTTTGGAGTGCCTTCCGCCGGCCGGTGGTCTCGCAGTGGACTGGTGGCGCCCCACCAGGCCGCGAATCAGGGGACTGAACGCCATGCCACACCGTGCGAAATATTGGCGGCCGTTAAATTGTTTCGCTAGCACTAAAGGGGATGTAGTGTGTCTGGTCCCTGTCGTACCTGCTCCATGTCCTGGAGCGCCTGCCCAGTCGCGGCCGTGCCGCTGGGGCGCTCTTCGCACGTCTCGGCCCTCTTGACCCTCTCTTCTCGCCCTTTCATCCTTCCTCTGCCCAACGAGCGCATCTACGAAACCATCGACCCTTCAATCCCTCACGACTTGCAGTGAACATCTTGGTATTTTCGCCTTTGATTCGCCTTGCTGTTCCTAGTCGCCCCGGTCGATGATGTCTCGTTCTTTCCACTCCTAGGAGCCCTCTTTTTCACCCTCTTTGAGCAAGTCTCTGAATCCACTCGTTACTCCCCTCTCTTCTTTGCAAACCCGTCTCGCTTCCTCGCTGAATCCGCTCTCCGAGCGCGCAACTGTCTACTCTATCAGTCTCGAAGGACTTGACGACCTATCCGATCTCTCTTTCATTTTACATATCATCTATCGAATATCGACCTCTATATCTTTATCAACAATATCTACCCAACAACCGCCAAGCTCAACCCGGTGTGATCATCCAAAGTGATCGACATTTGTGACTTTCTTTCAACGGTTCCATCTCCACCGCGTGTCACCACCGTCAACATCATGGAGGACACAACACCTTACCTTGTTGTGAGGGATCTGGACGAGTTGAGCCGAGGTAAATCAACTAGATAATCCCGACGGATCCGCGACATCCGCTAACAGCACTTTGGCAGTCATGCATCTAGTTTCTCGAAGCGCCAACTGCGTAAAGTGCGACGACACCACCGAGCTCGAGTGTCCCAAGTGTAAAGACGGCGAGAGCTGCCAGTTCACCGTCCCTGTCAACTGTACACAATGCGCAAAGTCGGTTTGCATCGCCGACGACACGTCAGATTCCGGCAAAGGCAGCAGCGGTCCCAGTGTCGGTGGCATCGTCGGCGGCGTCCTAGGTGGTCTCGCTGTCATCGCCGTCGCCACGTACCTGGTGTGGAGGTTCTGTATCAAGCCTCAGAGATCACAGGTTCCTCAGCCCGTCTACGACCAAGACTCGGAGCCCGCGCAAGGCTCCGAGAAGGAAGCCGCCTCGAGGGGGACTCGTCCGCCGTCAACACACACAGTCCACTCTATCGCCTCCACCGTTCTCACCCGAGCCTCCAACATCATCCAGATCGCCTACATCCCTGGCGTTACAAACCGAGCAACCCCGAACTCTCCCTCCGTCCCCGTTCCTCCTGTACCGCCGATTCCCATGCAACACGCCGCCGAAGGCCGAGGTGGTCCAGGAAGTGATGAGCAGCACTTCTTCGTTCCTGGTGACCTCCGAGACTCGACTTACTCCGGCCTCTCTGGCTACTCGGACCGAACGTCGTATGCCCGCACATCTTACGCACCCCGATCCAGTGTCGCGTCAACCATCTATGGAAGGCATCAGGTCGCAGCCCCCGCCCAAACTGGAATGCGTGCCAAGCCTACCGTTGTCAGCGTTAAGTCCACTGGAAGCAGCAGCTTGGAGGTCAACGCGCCTCCGGTCCCGACAATTGATTTCCAGAAGTTCGGTAACGGGAGACCAAAGAGCGGAGCGAGTGCCTTCAGTGTTGGCTCAACCTTCCTCAACAGCGCCAACACTGCTACGCAGGCTCGTGCCCAGGTTGTTAAAGTTGGAGGATTGAAGAAGATCGATATTGGCGCCAAGTCTGACACCGACTCATCAATCTTGTTGCCAGCCGAATCACGACCTACTACACCAAGCGGAAACCCAACGCGCGACTCGAGTGCCATCACAATCATTGACGATTCTCCTTCAGTTGATCAAGGCCCATTCTCGGATCCCCCTGACCGATCAACTCCACAGAAGTCAATGACCGCCTCTGGCTTAGGCGCAGTGATGGAGGAAACTGTTGGCGAGACGGATCGAGGATCTGAGCGAGTCGGCTCTTCCCAGCGACGGGACAGCAGTCCGTTTGGGGACCAGCATGCCACCAAAGAGTGAAGCAGTCTCTACGATATATATATCTGAGCAATCTTGGGCGATGTCATGAATTCACCCGCCTCTTGGGCCCCACATACTCCAGTATCTGACTTCTTTCTTCCTCTTCACAACTTTTCTTGGATAGACGACCCGACTCGAACCGGGATGAGGTGTTATTTTATATATATTTTGAACAACCAGCGGCGAGGATTCTTTGGGTATGGACAATGGCGTCTTTGGGCAGGCACCGCGGGATACGGCACGAAGGATGGCGGGATGTTAGCCTGTTGGATTCTCATCTATAAGTCTACTGAATAGAGATGATGTACCATGCACTCGTACCAGTAACGCACTTCTAATGTATGCCTGGTGAGGGGTTGCCATCTTTGAAGACGTTGATTCTTTCTGTCTGTAATTTGAAGCGGATATGTCGGTAGAAGGACGGTCTGTTGATAGCGGCGTGGTAGATTAATCGTCTTCCATCCCTTTTATCTACCTTGAGTATTCATTTACCTTGATGTTGAAGCCATTCAACGACTCACTTCACTTGTCTCGCGGGCCACGGAGATGCCACTATCTTGCTTGGCTCGAACTCGAACTACGTGATGGAGAATAGAGCAGCGATATGTATATAGGACTGGGAAGAATACCTAGTCCAGGCTGGGGAGGGATCAATGGCCAGCGGGGAACGGGGCCTTTGACGGACAAAGCTTGTTGTTGATTTGAGCCGGGTTGATGAAACATACTAAGCGGGATAGGACACTGTCGATGGGGTTGTGGTTCGGTGGTGAAACGAGTCGACTTCGCGCTGTATTGGGCACGTTTGGAGGTGCCGGGTCGACGAGCGCCCGGTTTCTACATATCGTTTGTATGCTGTATTTGTGAGTAGCATTGAAAGGTGAAGGTAGGTTTCGGTAGTTCCCGCACCAGCGCCAAGTCAGATTCCACGTCGTCATGGCCCCGATCCGTAGTGGACGAATGGTGTGTACGCGTTGCATTACTTTGTCCCGTCTATTCGTACCGCTCGGGATTTCTCGCCTGGCGAGTAGTAAATGTAGGTATGTACTTGCGTACGACTACCTGCCTACCTTACTGACCCGAACCGGGCACGTAGTCCGGGGGTCGGCAAGCGAACAAACGGCGAGCAGGAGACCGGGGGGAGGAGTGAACAAGGGCCACACAGTCGCAATGCCCCGGGGTGGGTGCACTTTCTCTTTCCTTTTCCTTATTTTGCTTTCTCTGGTTTGGGTCCGGAGAGGGCGGCAGTGGGAGATATCGCGTGTTGGAGGTTGTTGGCGTTGGTTGCCGGCAGGCCTGTTGTTTGAGGATTGAGCTGAGCGTGGGGGGAGATACGGCGATGTCGATGATGCCTTATTGCCTGAACGGGTCACGAGATAAAAGGCCTTGGTAGGTAGTTTCTCGACTCCCATTGACAATCTTGACGGCATCGCATCCCCATTCGGCATGTAGCAACGAAAAGCGCCCCCCCAACCGACGCACATACATAACATGCTTTCCACTCTACAGACAAGACCCGTTCTTTTTTTCTTTTCGTTAGGGGGGGGGGGGTTGTACGATGTATGCCAACCCACGATAGGGGCATGCCCGAGGAGATGGGCTTTCCAGAGTTGCCCTTCCCGGGATGTGAGAGACCAGCCTTCCGCTCCCGGGACCGTTTCCCCGTTTCGCTTGGGGGACCCTGGTAGGCACTTTGCCTTCCAGATCCTTTGGGTTCCTCCCCCCGTCCCCCCTTCGCGTGGGATTTTGTCATTGTTTCTGTCTTGTGCGACCTTCCCGTTTGGCCGGTTTCTGTCCATGGGGGTGGTTTGGATATGTATCGAGGGTTGGTGTAGATGAGTTGAGTTGAGGTAGGAGATGTACGAATATTTGTTGGGGAGACGGTGTCAAATCCGAGTATCCGTGTCTCTGTTCCTTTCCTCCTCCCACGGCATCGTCCAAGAGCTGCTGGACTAGATAGCAAGCCCTCCCCCGGCAAATGTCCCTAGACAAGCCCGCTAAAAGGGCCCTCCCTCCCTCCATTGCTAACGATCGATGCGTTCGCCGTTCGTGCTCACGCCGACCGTTCCTAGTTGTGTAGCATGTACGTCCGTACTAATTAACAAGCCCCTCCCAACGGCCGACCGGCTGTCGATCCGGACCAGCATCGCGGGACTGCGCTTGTTCGGGGGGGGGTGGTTTTCCCATTTCTCTTTCTTTGGTCCTTAAAAAGCCGCACATGCCTAGTTCGCTTTGCTAGCTAGCTAGTTAGTTAGTTCTCCGCCGGGGTGGAGAGTCTTGGGATGTCAGTTTCTCGGCACTTGGAGGGGGTGGGAGAGGGCTGCGGTTCACCTTGGTGGGATGAGTGGTGGACCATCACGACGAATACCGTCAGGATAGGCGCCATGAATGAGCGAATGGGTAAGGTAAACGACGCTCAAATGCTGGATGGGGGGGCTGAAACTAACAATGCCTAGGCGTCGGGTTCTTGCCCTGTCTTGTCTTGTCATGTCATGTCTTGTCCATTTCTATCCGCAGATGTCTCAAGTCATTCCCTTGTTCGGTTGCTTGCTTGTCTGGTTATTGCCTCTTCTCGTGCATCTCGCATGCAACTCGTCCCCGCAAGCCCGCCGCCAGACGTCGAGAAGGTTAAGGCTATCGACTGCGTTGCATCCTAGAGCCGAAAAGATAAATCAGGCGCCACCCGCCGTAGCCGCCGTCGCCCTCGAATGTTTTTGGCTATGATGTGTCGAGGCAGTTCACGTCTCTAATAATTAGCCCCCCCGCGGGAGAGTTCAGTCTAGAGAGCGTTGAAGCGCTGCCCCCGTTTCTGGTTGGCGTGGCCCCGGGGCGCGGCGGGCTGACATGGGGGCATCATCACATCACATCGCATCGGTATCGGCGTCGATATGGTTCGCATGGGGCGGAGAGGAAGGTGTGCGAAAGGGGGAGCTCGTGTATTCGTGCGATGGTGGTAACCCGTTTGTGGTGGTTGTTCCGGAGGAGGAGGGTGTGTGGGTGGCCTTCTACTTACTATAGTATGTGGTAACTCCGAGTCTCTTGGTGAGCCGGAGCTGGAACAGCCAAGATGTTACAGTAACCAACTCAACTACTACACGCGCCGCGCTTCTTGCTCGGGTTTCCCTTTGCGACTCGAGACGGACAGCCGACCATGTCCGGAGAGGGCACAACACTGCCTCCGGCTCCGACTCCGACTCCGACTCCGGATACGGAAACCCCGACAGCTTCCAGACCTTCAACACCATCCATTGCCGCGTGCATGACGTCTTTCCTCCCACGACATGGGCTATTACAGTTTGTTCGTGCTATAGTTTTTGCCTTACGTTAGGTAACTAGGTCGTTCATGTCCGTGGATGTGGATCGCAGCCTTCTCAGCCTCGTCGTCGTCGTCGCCCTCTTTCACTGCTTGTCTTGCTGGAAACCCCCACTCCAACCCGCCCACCACCACCACGGAGAGTGGGAGCTACCGCCATAGCTAACAGCTGACCTGACCTCCCGGAGAAGAGAGAGACAGAGAGCCGAGCCACCAGCAGTGGGGAGAGGAAAGTGCGTTCTTGGGCCCTCCATCCATTCTCTCTACCTACAATGTGTCTGTCCATGGAGGCGCGTTATCATGAGCTCTTGGTGATGAGGAGAGAGACAGGCTGAGAAGAAAAGAATCCATGACACCGTGCATGGGTCGCATCCGCAACTTGCAGCTTCTGCATTGACAGCAAGAACCGGGTACGTGCTCGTCTGTGACATACGCACAGAAGCGTGGGATGAGATGGAATGTGGATGGATCGAGCCGTGCGCACTGCCACTGCCTATCCATGCCAATGCTAGCTATTCTCTGCCTTCGGTCCTCAAAACACTTACCGAAGTCGCCATGTCACTTTTAGTTTCATACTAGATCCCCGGAACTTCTCCCATCGCGGCCTCACTAATTAACCCCCATGCTACCTCCTCCATCCCAGAATCTCGGAACGGAACCCAGAACAGAATCCCAAACTTCTTCAGTGGCTCCCCCTGTGTTCCTGGTTCCTCGCTAGCTCCCTAGCTCGCTTCCTAGGTAGGTAGCTCCCAAGTTGCTAGGTTGGGTTCTATCCCATGGATGGGCGGGCTCCCAGGACACCCAGGCTCCCATGTTTTGTCCCTCCCCGTCCATGTAACATCCCAGCAATTTACGCGGTCCCGTTTTCCTTCTGAACGGCCCAGAGAACCCCCGGCCTTGTCGCCAACCTACCCACCACGCCCTCCTCCAAGCTTCCAAGCCTTCAAGCCTCCAAGCCTATTCGCACAAGCCTCCTGGCCTCCTGGCCTCCTACTACGGAGCGCGGCCGGCCTGGACGAGGCTAACGTCCGTATGTTAGGGCTTCCATTCCCCTTCCCGTTTGGTGACGCACACCACCCCGGAACGCCGCCCTGACAGGGTCAGACAGGACAGAGGACACGCTGGACGCTTTTCTTGCAAATTTGTATGGATGGTATCGGGCTTTGCTTCTCTACGACCGCCATGAGGCCCCCCAGTATGTAGATACAGCACGTCGTCTGTTCTTGTTCCATTGCCTCCTTTGTTGGGACTCTCTTGATCCTCATGGTCCTCCTTCTTCACTACGTCCACCTGACCCTGTACAGAGTACATGGCAAATCATACCCCTGTCGTTTTCCCCTTCCGTCTCCCTCCCCTCCCTGCCAGGTCCAGCCGTCGTTACCAACTGAGCCACCCCGGCCCTAGCTCAAGACAAGCCAAGAAGAGGCATTGTTCCACCGATCCC
The DNA here is from genome assembly GCA_037954305.1 of Neonectria magnoliae. Taxonomy (NCBI): domain Eukaryota; kingdom Fungi; phylum Ascomycota; class Sordariomycetes; order Hypocreales; family Nectriaceae; genus Neonectria; species Neonectria magnoliae. The sequence continues at coordinate 29,090 of JAZAVK010000048.1, read as the reverse complement.
ATCCATGCTCCTCGTGCTCATTGAGTTCCCCCGCTCCCCCTCCCTCCCCTTCTTTCTCCTGGTTTTGTCGGCCGTCGTTGGGTCGAGGGGGATTCGAGTAGGCGTAAAAGGGTCATCCGGCAAACCATGGTACAAATTAGATCTTGGCGTGACAAAACCGTCAGATCCAACCAGGGCGCCGGTGTCAAGTATACAGCCTCTCTCTGTCGTGAATGTCCAAGGCGAGAGAAAATATAGGACACCCCCTAAATAAACAAGCAAGCATACCCTCTCGCCCTAGGCGAGCGCAAAGCAAGGAATCAGGAAAGGTAGAATAGGAGAAAAAGGAGCTCGGCCCAAGAGACTCCAGAAACACCCGCAGCTGCCAACCCCGCTGAGACCTTTTTTGTATGTGTCCGAGGCGAGGCAGATGATCCGGGGATACAGTTGACGCCCAGGTCTTGCCCATAGCTTTGCAAAGAAGAATAGTATAAATGTCAAAAGAATACCTAGCGCCCCAAAAATATGCCTCTTTTTGTTCGTACGCCATTCGCCGGTGCGGGAACTGGTCTGCTTTCGTTCGTCGTTTGATGCTGCGTCGTCATGTCGCCCTCGTCGTCGGGCTAATGTGGCCATCTAAAAATCGCAAAATAAAAGAATAAATCGTCTCTCCGTTCCCTTCCGGCGTCTCGCCAATCATCTCCAGACTTGACGTCAAGCCTGTTCCGGTAGGTGAGGGGTTGCGACAACCCGACCCCTCATCCGCGGCTCTCGTCGCCGGCAGTGTCTGATCTCTTCCCTCTCTTTCTTTCTTTCTTGCTTTCTTTCCTTCCTTCTGTTGGAAGGTTTTCGAGTGACCTTCGCAGCGACAGGTGTATAGTTGTTCAGAACACCACGCACTTAGACCCTTTTCGATCGCCATCCTTCTTTCCGTGTTTGCCGTCTCGGTGGCCTCCTGCGTTGCCATTGCCTGTTCGTTGCCGGCCACTGGAGCCGCCGGAGGGTCGCGAGGCCTGTTGTCGCTGGCGACGTAGAATTCGAACGACATCGTAGAATGCCTTTTCGACGTTGATGCAATTCTTGGCCGAGGCCTCGACAAATTCGCAACCCAGCTCGCGGGCCAGGGCGTGACCCTCTTGCGTTGAGACTTCTCGCTCGGTAACTCGATCGCTCTTGTTGCCGACGAGCATGATAGGCACGGGCATCTGTGAGCTAGCGGCGGAGATGGGTGAGCCGGGGTATGATGGTGACGAGGCACACGACTCCTTGACACGTTGAATCTGATGGTGAAATCGCTTGATACGGGAGAAGGATGAGCGCGATGAGATGCTGTAGACTAGGACAAATCCTTCGCCATCGCGAATCCATTGGTCTCGTAGAGCAGTGTATTCTTCCTGGCCAGCAGTGTCGAGGACCTCGAGCATGCAAGGCTGACCGTCGATGACGACCTGCTTGCGGTATGAATCTTCGATCGTCGGGTCGTACTGAGAAGATGGAGAGTCAGTCAAGGGGGGAGGTTCCCGTGTGCAGTTGGTCGCACGAGGCGGAGCTGGGGGGGTGCTCAGGGACTCACTGTCTCGACGAAGTGTTGCAAGCACAGCTGGATGGTGAGGGCCGTCTTTCCTACGCCACCATCTCCCAGCACCACCAGCTTGTATAGCACCATTCGGCCGGCCATGATGACGGCGGCGGGCGAGATTGAGGAGGAGAGGGGGGGAGGAGAAGGGGGGAGAGAGGAGGAGGGAGGAGGGAGGAAGGTCGAAGAAACTGAGGGATAGAGGGGGAGGGAAGGAGAGGGTCGGCGACGAAGCTCGGGATGATGTCGAGGGTGGTTGACAGAGGTCGTGACGAGCGGAGTGGATGGAAAGCGATGAGCGAGCGAGGAGGGGGTGGCTTGATGGAGGTTCGAGTTTAGCAATAGCAACAAGAGCAGTAGCCGGAGTCGTAACAGATCGGTACAGCGAGAGAGAGCAGCCCGGTTTAGAAGATGTTTGGTCGAGGCATGGAGGGTCTGGCGCTGGCGGCGAAGTTGGGAAGATGGCCGGTGGAGACTTTTTGTGGGTGGGGCCTAGGTCACTAAGAAGTAAGGTGAGGTAGGTAGGTACCTAGGTAGGTAGGTAGGTAGGAGTCTAGGTAGTTGGGGAGTTGGGTAGTGAGTGGTAGGTAGCAGATGGTGGATGGTGGTGGATGGTGGATGGCGCATGGGTGCAGTGTGGGATGGGAAGCAGGAAGGTAGCCGGAGCCCACATCAGCAACAGGGCCATGCCACTACGGAGCACGACTCGGATACATGCCACGGAAGGCCAAGGGTACATGACGCGTGGGCGGGCCTGCGGTGGGTGTGGAGGTTTCTCGGCGGGTGGTTTGCAGGTACCGGTCTTCGACCTCTTCAGCGCATGGACGGGGGCACAAGTGGGCGAGACAGCCGCCTTTGGGCACCCGTCCAGAAGGGGCCCTAGGGGACGACGAAGCCAGGGTTGTAAGGTATCTGGTACCGGAGCGACCACTGCGACGGGGCGAGAAGAGAAGAGTAAGTAGTACCTAGACTAGGACTTTGGGGTAGAATCGGCTGGAGGGGCCCCCAGAGTCAAGAGTGCCCCGAATGGCACCAATACCTAAGACGGCGCGGGACGGGGACGACGACTACGACCAAGACCACGGGAGGGGAACAGGAATACGGGAAGCTTCGTACGAAGCAGGCAAAGTAGCAGTGCTACGCGGCGAGGAGACCTCGTACACTTCGTACGGTAGCAGCCCCGGGGCCCAGTAGTAACAGGCCGAGTGCGAGCCTCACAACACCGAGAGGCGTGATGAGGCCGCTGATAGGATGAGGGAGGAATCCGGAAGGACGAAGGGTAAAGGCGGACGACGCGCTACGGGGATGCACACCCCTGGGAGACTCCAACGCCGCTTGCCTGGGGGGGAGAGGGGCGCCCATTACGCTGGGCGATGCCGAGTTTGATTTTGACGGATCCGATTGATGATTTGATCGGAGGGGGTTGGGATTGCGATGGGATGGAATTTTTTTTTTACTCGGGAGGGGGCCGCGCGCACTCCCGTCCGGGCTCGCTACTAGGTTCGAGGGACGAGGTATGTCGACCAGCCTATTGGACTGCACGTTTCCGGTACCAGCGCACGGCGAGCGAGGGTCACTACGTAAGGTAAGGTAAGGTAAGGTAGAGAGGTACTTGCTTGCTATGGAACCTTAGTCGCCCGTCTTGGCCCTGTTCCATGGTCGGCAAGCAAGCACCCGGGTCCCCGGATCATAGCTACGGGCGGGCTACGGCTACGGCTGCGGCTGCGGTCAACAGCGCACCGCCGTCCGTCTCGTGCGGTGCGGTTCGGTTCCCGTGCTGTACCTTACAAGGAAAAAGACAAGGTAAGCATCTAGTAATTGGGAGACCACGAACGCAGCAACCGTGCCGTGCAGCCATCTCCTTCGACCAAGGCTGACTGCTCTGGCTTGACTCGATCGTCATTCTGATCTTGACTCGACGGGACCGGGAGATGCCTTTTGCTTGCTTGGCTTGCTTGCAAAGCACTCAAGCCAATGGCTGCCCGCGTCGCCCGTACCAGTTATCGCAACCCTCCCGCTCGTTGCGTGGGACCTGGTGAGGCAGGCTGCCGCACTGGAGTGTAGTAGTTAATAAGGTACATCGTATGAATGCTTGCGTCTCCCTATCTTTGCGATTCTCCATCCTTCGGGGTGATGATGCAACGCCCGATGACGGCTGCAAGCAATGCACGAAGGAGAGCGAGTAAAAAAAAAACTTTTTCCTTCCACAGGTCCTCTTTTACTTCCGCTCCCTGGCATAAAAGAAAAGTTTTCATGCTCTTTATCCCCATGCTTCCGGGATGCGAGTTTTTTTCTTCATGTTTCTTTTTTTCTTATTTTAACCCACCCTCTTTTCTCTCTCCTTTTTTGTCAACCTAAACAAAACAAAACAAAATCTTTACTTCTGCATCTGGGGGCTGGTGATTGCAGCATTGCAGCACGCACGCAGCAAGCAGGACCAGGTGGTCGCAGCGCTGTCGAGTGGTGTGGTGCGGTTAGAGCCCGGTGGTTAGAGGGGGGTGTGCCCGTGCCGTCGGGTGGGTGCGATGTTGGCTTGCATGGGACGCGGAGTACCTGGACGATACCTGGGAGGGCGGGCTTGCGTCGGCTGCCAGTGAGGTACCGGCGCTGGTACGGGGGCCCTGTTCCTTCTCCGGGGGATGACTAGCCGGGGCGTTTTTGGGGTTGGGTGGTGGTGGGTGGCCTGTGCTGACCGCGGGTAGTATCACTGTAAATGGAGCAAGGTACCGGATATTGGTGAAAAAGGTAGCATTCTTTCGGTGCCAGGGCAATGCACAATGGGGGGGGGGAAGCAGATTTTTCTTCTTCTTTCTTCCATCCCTCGGGCTGATGTGTGCTGGCAGACCGGGGAGCTAGAACTGGAGGGGGATTGGGATGGGGGTGATGGGGGTCGAAAAGGGTCCGTTAAACCCTTGTTTCTCGAGGATTGTTGTTGAAAGACGTGCATTGAGCCGTGAGCTGTTGCGATGTAGCTGTGATGGGATGGTATGGGATGGGATGGGACGGAGCTGTGCAGTGCAGACAGTCAGGTACCGTTGGGTACTGTGATGGTGCAAGGGACCGGCCGCAGACATCCATCTGATTCAATTCGATGCACAACTATCCACAACCAGCAGAGGCAGCGTCCGCAGCAGGAAAACATGCAGAAACACGAGACTCCCTGGGGCCTGGCATGGGGACGGACGAAACCATCACGGGCTCCGCGCTTGTCGGCTCCAGCGCACGGCAGTGGCGGGTCTGGCCGTCGATCTCTCTCTGCAACAAGCAAGGACGATGCGGATACGTTTCTGGACGCGGTAAGAGACGAGATGTTGATCTTCGGGCCCAGACCCGGGAGACCTTCCACCTCCCGCCGTCTGGTCCTAACAGGCTCCGAAGTGGGTGGTTTTTTGGTATTGGTGTTGGTGTTGGTGTTGGTTGGTGTTGGTGTTGGTTGGTGTTGGTTGGTGTTGGTGTTGGTTGGTGTTGGGCACCGCTTCCATCGAAACGGACACGGAACTGACAAGAGAGAGAGGAGGCGACCCCCCTTATCCCTCCCGTTTTGGGAGACAAGACACCCTAGGTAGTAGAGGATGATAGTCTTTCTCATGAAAGGGACCCGACTACAGAGAGCATACCACTACCGCGCGGCCTGGCAGCAACAAGGTAATCTAGAAGGGCTGCACCGAGTTATGGACTGAGTAATATCCAAGCCAACCTCTAACATATACGATTACTCCGTACCGGTAGCCTCATTCCCAGGGCTTCCATCCTAACCATCCTTCGAGCTCCCCGTGGTTTCCCCGTCCCTTCCCCGTCTCCCCCGGTCCCTGTCTAGGTTCGCTCTGGAGATGTAGCGCAGCAAGCAATACTTGAGTCACCTTAGTTGGCCGATACAGCGCGGTCGTACCTAGGTTGCCCTTAGCTTGAGCTGTGGGCGGCCATGCCTCTGATAAGACTGACGACGGGCATCTTACTCGGCCAACTCGAGTCAGTAAGCCAACGGTGTAGTTGATGCCATAGTTCCGTGTTGCCCCGTTTTCTGACCCTATCGTTCCAGGAAACCATCAACAAGAGTCAGGTACTGGCAGACAATAACAAAACTACTGAGCACGATCTGCCCTCCCCCTCCCTCCATCCCACATTTCACTGGCCCTTGGTTGCATACTTTACCTCGCCTTAGCGGAGGCTAGCCCACCGCATAATATTCCGAAAGTGAGTGCCTAATGCCTAGCCAGAGACAAGTATGGATCCCTCGCGCTCCGAAGAAGGGGGGCTCTTACTTGCCTATCTTGGTAGGTAGGTATGTAGGTGCTCTGACAGGCGACATGGAACTTGCATGGCACACAGCCGCGACGAGGGGGGAGCGAAGTTGTTGGGCATGGAGCGCACCGGTACTGACTGAGTGTACAGACAGACGCAAGCCCGGAATCCGAAGTGCGGCTAGTGCATCTCGTCATTCTGGACGAAGCCAGAGGTTTAGTAATCCAAGCATGTGAGATGGGATCGAATACGTGGTAGACTTCGGACAGGTGCGGTAGGGAAACGGATTCATCATTCATCATTCAATCATTAGACGACGCTGCCGGCCGAGAGAAGTATCGAAAGCTGCAAGCTGCAAGCTACAAGCTACAGGCCTGCAAAGGGGTGGTATTGGGAAACAGCTACCCCTTGCTGCTCACTGTTGCCCCGTGCGTGCTTCCCTTTCTTGCGTGCATCCGCATATTCGCATCCGCATCCGCGGGCGTCTATCTTGGCCCCATCACTCGTGCCAGCCACGCCAGAAGCGATGCACAGCGGCTGACACGAAGTCGGTCTTTGCTGTGCGTGCGTATGTATGTCGTCCCCTCTCTTGGTTTTGCTGTGCTTTTGTTTTCTCTCCAGCCTGCAGGCTCGGGCGCTTGCTACGAAGCAGACTGTCCAGGTAGGTAAGTAGGGAGTTGTCGGGTTTGGACAGTGTAGGTCACCGGTGTTGTTATTTTCTCTCTGGCTTACACACACCAACACCACCACCACCTTCACCCCGCAGTCTTTTGTCAACAGCGCCATCTCTGTTCTGGGCTGATTGGTCCTGCAATAACCACTGTAAAATGCATTTTCCCTAGCAACCAAGTCAATACCATGCCCACAACTCGATTGCCAGGCTCGGCCTGCAGTTAATTGTCTCTCGGGTATTTGAGGCGCAGGTTGCCTGCAGCTTCCAGGTCGCAGGATGGGCCGGGCCAGCGGGCCCAACCCAGTTTACCCCACTGTTGCCAACCTCAACCTCAACTTCCAACACCCAATCTCTCATCCAAAGTGAACGCAGACGCAGTCAGTATCAAAGCGATCAATCTCGAGGACGGCGACCTGGTCCAGCCTCAATTGGCCACATCAATCGGCCATTCTTTCGTCGCCCTGCGTCTCCCTGCGTCTGCCTACGCCTCTCTTCGTTCACCCTTCAATTACCATCCATCACCTCCGTCACAGTCAGTCTAAGCCAGCTTCCGCATAGGACCGATTGACCGATTGACCGATTGACCGGCCTGTTTGCTCCCTGTCCCATTATATTCCCATGGGAAGCCGCTCGCTCCCCATCCCGGGGCACTGGAAATCCCATTCTCTCGTCCTCGACCCCCTAAGCCAACCCACGCAAATATTCCCAGGTTCCCAGGCTTTCTCGGTCCGCCGTGCATGGATAGGCTACCCTCGTTACCTCGTTGCCCTCCTCCCCCCAGACATCTATGCGGCCTCGCTCGGCTTCTCCTCGCATCCATGCGCATGGCTTTGCTTTGGCAGCATGGCGGCGGCCGTCAGATGATTCAAGGCTAGCTCGCGTGTTTATGGGGATGTACCTTGGACCTTCTCCTGTTCTGCCCCCTTTTCCCGAATTCCCAGGGTCCCAGCCCGGCGGGTGCAAATCCGGCGAACCTGGCCAACACGTCGCCAGGAGCATCCCTTCTCGGCCTGTCTGCACCTTATTTCACGGACCTACCACTTTGCGTCTTTGTTTCTCCGCCTTACGGTCACCATGCATAGGATTGACGTGAGTGAGTTATCTACACCACTAATTAACTAACTACGTAGCACTTCCTACGAAGTACTTCCCCTTGTGATGTCGCATTGTGGAATCCATGTTCCTCAAACGCAGTCTACTTCGTCCCAATTACCAGATCTGACTTTCGTTTTTCTTGGTGCGGGTGAGACAAGGAGTCAAACGCCCCAGCTCTGAGACACAGACAGTCTCCAACTCTAAAATGGCCTTGCAAAACTTCCCTTTGAGGCTCGCCAACGTAGCACTCATAGTACTACGTTCTTGTCGTGTCCTCCTTCGTTCGCCCTATCTTCAGCAGAACCGGCGAATGCCTCGCGCTTTGACAACGGCTTGAAGTCAGTTAGTGCTACAACCCACCTAGCCTATAACTCGCCACGGTCCTTCGCTCTGTCATCGGGGTTCTTTGCATTCTTCTCGTATGCGAGTCACGAAGTCTCCGAAACCCTGACGTTAGGTCGGAGGAGTTACCAACTTACATCGATATGTTATACCTGCCTCCAACATGTGTGCCCGAGGCAAGACCAGAAACGCCCTCTAGGGGCAGGGTATATTGGGTGGTGCCACGACCAACCAACTACGTCGGAAGCCCAATGGCTTGACCTAATGATTCACTGGAATGGATCCCTTGTCTCAGCGAGATCAGCAGCCGCGCGTAGTATCGGCGTGATAGTAATTTTCTGCCTGAACCCAAGCCGAGGTCTGGCTTGTTCAGGAACATGAGGAAGAGGAGGGGGCAAAATGAGGATGCGCAGGCCGTCACACTGTTAACCTCGAGGATATCATCTGGGGTATGATTCCCAGGTACTTCAGGGCTAAAGCCTACATATCCGATGCACGATTCCTTCCCTTCGTCCTAGTTGCATTCGAGACTAGGTGACGTGAACCACAGCTCACACTACCAGGCCCTAATTGTCCAATGGTGACCATCCGTCCATGCGCTGTTCCTGGCTCCTTTCCGACCCTGCATTATCCCTATGTAAGTTGCTTCAACTTGTCCGACAGCGTCACGAAGCCAGCTTCCTCTTCTCCGATCCAGAGATCAACCCATTCCTTGGCACCCTCGCACCTCTCCTTGTCATGTGCCCAGGCCTCTTCCCTTGGTCTCTCGACGTAGATGGTTCTCAAGCCACATGCTCTTGCGGCTTCCAGGTCGTTGAGGTGGGCTGCAACCAAGGCTACCTCGTCGGGCTGGAAGCCGAGCTCGCGTGCAGCACCGAGGTAGACAGTTGGGTTTGGTTTGTAGGCTCCAAAGTTCTCTGCGGAGAGGAACTTACGGAATCCCAAGTTTCCGAAGGCGTCTAGATCACGCAGTAGGTTGGTGTTGCCGTTGGACAGCGTGCTAGTGACATAATTCTGGCTCAGTTTCTCCAGCCCGTCGTGTGAGTCATCCCATGGGAGAAGACGGTGCCACACAAGACTCAGAGACTCAATCTCTGTTGCTGTAAATAAGCCGGTGAGGTTCCAACTTTCGAGCAAGCTGACTAGGCTGTCACGCCAATGTTCATCAACAGACTTCCAGGTATCCGTTTCCGGTTTGAAATTGCGGCAGAAGACGCCGTAGGATTTGTGCCATTCATGCGCAAATCTACCCCAGTCTTCCTCGGTGAGAGTCTGAAGTCGTGATTTAAGACTTTCAGGGAGATCAGAAGAGCCTTTGCGAAAGGCCCGTAGGTTCAGTTCCTCGGTAACGGAGGAGCGCCAGTCAACGACGGTGCCGAACACGTCAAAGACGAGAGCCTTCACCTTGGTGAGAGGCGACACTTTTCCAGGTGACATTCTTGCAGTAAGGGCGGTTTTGTTTCTTAATCTCGAATGAGTTGATGTTGTGTGTAGAAAGTCCGAGACATCGATAGAGCTGGTGATGATGCAAATTGCCGTGAGAATGAGGGGTCACATGATTATGCCTTCCTACGCCTTGCCGATGACAACACTAACCGAGGATAGTTTTGGGAAATCTCTCAGGAGGAGCCAAATATGCAGTAGTTAACAAGAAGAGGGAGGAATAACAAAGCATACTGGCCGAGATTACGTCACATTGCCACATCGCAATAACGGTACAGGGTAGCCAGCTTCGAAATGGAAAGTGTCCGTTAACGTTTAGAAACCGCAATTGCTAGACTGCATAGCTCAGCTAGCGTGCGTGATACTTTTTATTCAGTTGGCGAGGTTTGTCATGCTTTATAAATACCTGACTTTACACGCGGTATCTAGTCGCGTTCTGGCAAATCAATAACACTACAGACAGGGGTGACGAACGACATGACGTCTAGCACCGGAATCACGGCAACGTCTTTCCCTCGCCTCTGTAGCGTCTCAGCTACTGGACCTCGTGCAATCCTCACGCAATTGCCCAAACCTGCCTCATTGCACCACCGCTGTCATCTGACGGGAGACACGCAAAGCCATAAACATGCTATAACCGTCGACTGCGAGCTCGTCCGGCATCGTACTGCCATCCATCACCATGCCAGCATCGCAGGACCACTTCAAAGGCCGCCATTATGAAGCAGACCGCGCCAGCGGTCCGTTCCAGTCTCTGAACCCCACGAGGCGCTACATCGTGGCCGGGAAGAAGCCCGCGAGGCCCTCTGACGAAGAGAGAGATGGAAAACCGACCACGGCGCCAGACGACTCGTCGCTCAAGGCTGCGTATGTCTGGCGGAGTCGCGACAACAGGAAGGGTCGTCACGCGCTAGTTCTTGACCGTGATCCCCGCGACCACAGCGCGGCGAAAAAGCTGAAGCCGTCCAACACGTGGGAGCGAACCTTGCGTGGAATTCTGAAGATGCTTTTGAAATACCCCGTCTGGGATGTCTCTTACGACGTCGCCGTTGTCTTTACCATAGGTGAGTGTTCTGCATCTGCAGATGAGATACTTGGAATTATCTGATTCCAAGAACTAGGCTCTGTCATATGGGTCATCAATGGATTCTTCTCCTGGATGCCGGTTCAATATCCCTCGACAGAGTTCTCCGGGGAGACGAGCTGGGGCGGAGGTTTAACGGCCTTCATCGGCGCCACCGTCTTCGAATTCGGGTCTGTTCTTCTCATGCTGGAGGCCGTCAACGAGAACCGTTCCGACTGCTTCGGGTGGGCAGTGGAAGAGTCGCTCGATGGCGCCCTGCACCCTCGCCCGGACCACAAGTGTCGGCATTCTCACGCTCAGAAGCGGACGCTGGTTGAGGGAGCATCAACCCCAGATGACCACTTTGAAAGGGCCTCGGCTGGTTCCGGCGAGGGCGGCCGGAAATGGTCTTGGTGGCCGACTTGGTATGAACTCAGGACATACTACTTTCGCGAGATAGGGTTTCTTGCCTGTCTTTCTCAAATGGTCGGCGCTACCATTTTCTGGATTGCCGGTATCACATCTTTGCCGCCCATCCTCAACAATCTTTCTACAACCGCAGAAAATGTGGTCTACTGGCTCCCTCAGGTCATCGGAGGCACTGGGTTCATCATATCAGGCGCCCTCTTCATGATCGAGGTACAGCCTCGTTGGTATGTTCCTGCGCCAGGGGTTCTTGGATGGCACATTGGGCTATGGAACTTGATAGGAGCGCTCGGGTTTACACTCTGTGGAGCACTTGGGTTTGGAGTCTCTAAGCCAGCCGTGGAATATGCAGTTGTACTGTCGACATACATAGGCTCATGGGCTTTCTTGGTGAGTTCGAGGTGTCAGCGAAGTATCGAGGATTTAACTGACCAAGACAGATCGGAAGTGCCGTACAGTGGTTCGAGAGTCTCAACAAGTATCCGATATGGATAGATGAAAAAAAGATTGGGGGACTTACAACAGCAGAGTGATGAAGCTACCAGGGCTTTTGTCAACTACAGGGAAGGCATTGGTTCACACATGGCACATGAAACACTCCACTGCAGGAGGATGAAGAAACGAGTCAACTCTCCATAACTCACCAATACTTTCCTTTGTTTAATCTGTGGCCCGGAAGCCATCCGGATGGCGACGACTCTCCTTGCCGATATGCACCTTTCCGCCTGTATCCACTCCGGTGTGAGCCGCGGTCGCATTTTGGGCCGCATGGCGAAAACACTGGTGGTAATGAGCTTCCTCCAAGCGCCCTACGCTATGAGAGGACCGGAGAGAATGTGACAAGCTTCACGATGGCAAGCTGCTGCAGCTGGCTCGAAGACACACTATCCTCGTCGACTAGGGCAGAATTCGTCATATCTGCGCAGCTTAGATTGAAGGATTGTAACGTCTGACATGTAGTTATATCTACGATGTGACAGTTGGAAGCTACTTAACCTGTTCTGAGGTTTGAATTGGTGACGCATTTGCTGCCCCTGTGTGCATGGTGAGTTCACTCGTCGGATAGGCTGCTTGTGATGGAAAGCGCAACTTGGCGTCACGATCGAGTCATGATCGAGTCATGGACATCAGGAACAGGGCAATGTATAATAAATGAAGGGTTATACTATGTTTTGTCGCTCTTCTGTGGATCATCGTAGCATCTCAGCCCTTCAAACGGCCAGCTCCGATCCTTCTAGTCCTTGTCTTGCTGCAAAGGAAATCCGAGATTGTGGACAAGTCAACCACCCTGTGGGGAACTGAGTTTCAAAGTTGATTGATATGGGTTGATAGTAATTTAGTTTCTAGATAGCACCAACACGAAGGATGAATATGTGGTTGTTGCTTTTTGAAGAACGGCCCATGTTTCAGTTTGATAGAACATCATTCTCAAGGCAGAGCGTAGTTCTATTAACGACAATGTGAAGTACGGACAGAGCATGACGGCCTCGATTTCCGAGCTGAGAGCAACTGATGCCAGCATCGGGATGCGAATACACGGAAACAGCCCATCACTACCCCTGGCACTTCAAGATTTGACATGGACACAACTCTCTAGAGTGGGACCTGCAGCCGCAACTCGCCAGACACAGAATTTTTAATTTTTTTTTGTGACGTTGAAGCCCCTGATCTGAACATCGGATTCCTCACTGGGAAAGTAGTAAAGCAACGCCGTCTAGAAGTTGACACTCGGCCCGGTGTGGGGGGGACAAGATCTTCACGACGATCACCGAAATCTCCCAATGAAACAGAAGCTGAGGACGAGCCGGGAAAAAAAAAAAGTTCTGGTCGACAAAGTTCAGGCACCGACGGGACACTACGGAAGCACAAGAAAGGCCTCAAAAGCGTGTCTTGAGACCGAACCTGGCTGAGTGGCGCCGACGATTCCGGCCTACACCAACAAAACACGACAAGTGAAACAAGCGACGACAACGTTGCTTTTTCCACATCGTCTTTTCCATTCGCGAACATTGCACAACTTATTAGCCATAATGACCCGTCGCCGTGGAGGACCAGGGTTTTCGAGCTACGAAGGATACCTACCCGGCCGGTGGAGCAGCTGGGTGTCAACAGGTCAGCGATTATCGAGGCAGGCAAGGCGCGGACCCCTTGAGGGTTGTTGACAGGTTCCCACCAGCAGCTATCCGGGACATCTTCCACGGCATCCGGGGGTTGACGATTCGACGGCTGCCAAGACACACGAGGTGGCCGCACGGGGACCTCCAAAGACCATGTCTTGTTGATCTCCGCAGGCAAGGACGGTGGCGACGGTAAGAGGATTGCATCTTCCGGTTTTTAATGTATAGCGCACGGATTCGTAGAAGTCAAGAAGGCAAAATCGCGAAGTAACGGAAGGCATCGAGGAAAAGATGGCCGCGATATCATCACGTCGCTCGACTCTCTTCAGGTAATCTCTCCATAAGAAACCATACGAAGTGTAAGGGACAACTCGACAGGCTCGGAGGATCCGTCACGATGCCACACGTTTCATGTGGGAGGAATCATGATGAACCGTCCCATCGGAGCTGGAGAACCATGGTTGACGAGGAAAGTCAAGAAACATGCTAGCAATGATGACGGCCTGGATGGGGCCTGGCCGGGCTTCGCAAGCACTAGTAGCGTGTAGTCGGTACTCCAAAGCATACGAGAAAGAGCCGAACCGGACTCGTCTTCGGAACATCCGCCTCTGGCGCCGTCCATTCGTCGTAGACCACATTGCAAGGGTCTTCGGGCGGACGCCAGCGTCGGACTTGGTCGACGTGGGGTTACTTCTTGGTCGCCGGGCCGCGCCTCTGCTAGTTGGGAACCGGCCAATGATAGTGGCGGATATCATGACGGACGACGGTAGTGAAAGCGGGTGCCGTTCGGGCCAATTTCCAGCTACGCGTTTGGGGCGTCGACTACGGGAAATCGATTCCAGTTCTGCAATCACAGTCACTCGCGAGCGTTGTAGATGCCGTAGGAGTGGTGGGAATTGGTGGTGGCGGATGGCTTGTCTACTAGGCTGAGGATGAGATGAAGTATTGTTGGTTGATGTTCGTTCTCCTTGTAATCACTGTTGGTGATGTCTGTGAGACAGTGTCGCATCAGGATGTAGAACCCGTAGCCCCGTGAAACTTTCTTTGTGCAAGAGCTAATGCGTGTTAGACTAGAATAATGACTTGAATCAGACCTGGCCGAAGGTCATAGCACAATCATGACGAAGGGAATTGACCAGTGCTCGGCAGTCGTCCGTCAAGCTGTCAGCCGATGCCGATCTTCGCAGGACATGGATTGGCCTCGAGTGCCTCGGTCTTGGGTCTCTCTCGCTGGCCTTTGTTGGCTGTTGCGGGCAACTGACTCGCTGAGATGCAGGGAACCGACACAAGAGATGGAGTGTTTACGAAAACGCGGACAACCCACCAGGAGAAAGACGAGGGAATGCAGGATGAGACTGGCAAGCTCGATCGAATGGAACAACATCGGGAGAGAAGAGAGTCAACATTAACCCCCCTGATTGAAGCCCAGGAACCCAGGGATGACCCCCTTTCAGAGCGGAGTGCTGCTGGCTGGTGACAATTTAGTCGAAGGCGGAGTGCAACGCAGGGCTCAGCGGCGTTCATCTGGGGTACAGCACTGGGTAGCTGGGCGTGCATATGTGCTATTGCCGTGCATTTACGACCCTCAGGCCCTTGAGATCCCTACTGCGTAAGGTTGGCACAAGGATTGACGGACTTGTGTTGGGTCCGGGTTGATATCATCTGGTACTAAGTATGGATGTTAGCATGTCAGGTTGGGATGTCTGTGGGTGAAGTGGTGCTGTCTTATCCGTGCTATTCCGCTGGCCGTTTTGCCCTGCATGTCTCTGTCAGCGGTCTCCGTCTGCGGCCTTCGTCTGCATGTCCGCCGTGGGAGATAAAGCAATGCGTAGGCATTGATGCAGTTCAATCAATATTATGAGTGAATTCGAAGTCTGGTTGTCGTCCGCGCACCCCATGTAGAATGGAACTGTGATGACCGAAGCAGACCAAGTATTGAGCAGTCGTATATCCGTGATTTAATGCAGTTTCTTCCGCGCTGCGTCTTCGGTGCTGCCGGACAAGGCTGTGAGATGGAACCCATGGATACGGATGTGACATGTCAGGGCGAGTTGGGATCAGATTGGCTGAGAGCCCTGGCTTGGTTGACGTTGACCCTGACATTTGCCCCTGCTTGGGCTCTCGCTTCCACCCAACGTGGCCTCGCACATCGTGGTGCCTGACATCGTCTTGGGCATGTATTAGGACGGCCGCATCGAATCCCTAGCTGGCACACTTGGCAACTTGTGATGTTGTTATTCATCTCAAGATTAGCATGACGGCAGGCCGTGCAGGATCGAGCCGAGTCGGGTGGCCCATGTTGTCCTCGGTGTCCTCGACTTCCTGAGACCCTGTGAGGTGGATACGGAGTTGCATTTAGTGGTAGGTGCTCTGGGACGATAGAGGGCAGTATCTCATAGACTGCTGGACCTTGACCTTGCTGATTTCGGGTACAGCCTTGGTGGAGGAGGGTCTTGAGGTAATTGAGGCCAGGCCCGGGGTGACGGGGGCAGGCAGGCCGCAGAATGGATATTCGCTAACATCGGATTTGAACATTGCTTTTGTCAAATACTGCGTACCTAGCCCAGCATGCACGAGCGAGCACGAGGGTCTCCCTGGCGAGTGAGCCGATGCTGACTTTTCTTCTTCTTCTCGGGAAGTAGCCTCAAAGCCTCACGCCATCTGCTGAGCTGAAAGACGGCCGTTGGAGCCGTCCACGTTCCCGCCGCCCAAGACCGTTTGATCGACAGAAGGAAGAGGGCCACAGCGCTGCGCCAGGTGATAGTCTAGGTGATAGAGCGGGTGATGGGTGATGGAGAGATGTGACGATGTGCAAGGAATCACCATGTGCTCCGGCTGCACGTGTGCTGCGCCCGAACTGCTGCATCTTTGTCCGCGCAGAGGCCACTCACGGAATCCTTGACCAGGCCGAGCTAACGGAAGATCAGCATGCTACGACGTCCGAAAGGCTGATGAAAGAGTGCCAGGCTTGTTCCTTGTGAACTCGTGTTGTGCGTGGAAAGATGCTCCGTCTGCATCGGGTAGGATCATCGAAGAGGAAATTGCAAGCCCCAGAGGGGACAAGGCCTCCTATTCGATCTGCTTCCAGGGAAATCCTAGAGGAAACCCTTAGGCGGCCTAGCGGTTCCCTAGCGGCACTTTCCAGGGGAGCTCTTGCGGGAGCGCGCTGCATCCTCTCTAACCCCCTCTGGGGAGCCTTGAGGAGCTTGTGATGGATGATGGCCACCTCAGGCAAGAAGACCCGGCGGAAGTAGAATTGGACTTCCACCACCATTACCTGAGCTACGTCGATAGCACATCTTACTTCAACACCTCTACCTGGACAAGACTAGACTACATTCTTTCGTGTCCAAGTCCGTACAACTGGTTGTCGGTCCCGCATATTGACTGTCTTGCGTAAACACTCATCCCCGGAGCGCAAATGTGACGAATTTGCTCTCTTACAGTTTACCATGCACGACGTACCATCTGTCAGTGGGAAAGTGGGTGCTGGGACACGACCTTCAAGGGTCGCTGCTAAAATGGGCATTAGGACCAGGGGCAAGTTCTCTCCGGGGTGGCCCAGTCCATCACAGCCAAAGCTACCGAGCTTAAGCCAAGCCAAGCCAAGCCCCTTGCCTGTCGACTGCAATCGAGAGATGGCGCCGCCCGCCGCGTCCGAGGGATCAAAGAAACGAGAATCACGGAAAGGGAAGGGGAAACAAGAGAGCCTCGACGGGACGGGACTCGAACGAACTTACAGCAGTTCATATGGAATCGAATCACGAGGGCGGTTGGACACTGGTCGTACCACCACATGTTCCACGACGCAAGTGGGCGAGTGGCTTGGTTGGATATCCAATTGCGCTTCCTTCGAGCTGTGATATTCTCCAACCGACGACTTCGTCTTGTCCTCTCCTTTTACCCTTGTTGGTATCCCATCTCCGCGTCGCCCCCTCCCCCCATCTCCCCCCTCCATCTCCAATCGTCAGTCTTCAAGCCTCGTCGACCCTTAATCAAAACAGCCATGCCCGTCCTCTCGGGTCTCCGGCTTTGCTCCACCTTCCCGCGCCTCCGCCCAACACATCCACATCCTTTTTCCTCGTCCGGCTGGGGCCCATGTCTAATGTCCTGTTCCCTGTTGCCTCCGCCAGTACGTACCGGCGTCGACGGACCTGGGTACGCGCACTACTGCATGTTCTTGTTCTTCGTCCTGCAGGCGTCGGCTTGGAGCTGCACTCTTCGCAGGCTCCTCTCTCACTGCATCTCCCATTTCCCTCCACAGCTCTTCTTCTCTCTGCTCGCCTTGTCCTGGTCTGGCTTTGGCGTGGCCCGCGCCGATGACGAACGCATATTGAAGTGGATACATAACAAGGTCCTGGGTCTTTGCACTCGCGCATGCTCTGATCGTCTTTGGCACCGCTCGTTTCCCGCGTCATCTCCTCTACTTACCATAGCAGAAACCTGCTACTCCTCTTCCTTCTTTTGATTTTACTATCCTCCTTCCCCAAGTCGCTTTTTGTTGGCCTGGACTGGTGCTGGTGCTGGTGCTGCTTCTTGACGCCCCTCTCGTGTCCAATCCATCCCATTCTCCACGACCACTCTCCTCGTACACCCGTTGTCGCACCGTCTCCTGGACAAGAGGCCATGACGCACCGATTGCCCAGAAGCCCGTGAGTAACGAGGTCGGACTAAAGCGCTAAATCACCTGCGCTTTTCACTTGTGAGTTACTCGGGCCATTGCGTAGACCGTGATACCTCTGGCACCATTACTTCCAATCCTCTATTTCGGCACTATAGCACTCTCTTCTCCAACCATCCGCGCGCAGTAACGGCGCATCGCTTTGTAGGACGCAGCTGACGCCAATTCAGTTTGCGACTTTGTTTTTGATTTATACCTTTACCTTCCGCGATCGACATCGAGCTTTCCTTCCTATGCCTTGCTGAACCGACGACAGCAAAAAGGTTGTATCCAATTGTCAGGACTGTTGGATCTCACTTACACCATCACGACGCGCTCTGTACCACGAACTTCGCCATCGCCAACGCCAAGCTGCAACCAACGGTAGACTCCGCACGGCCGATTCTTTATGCGCATTGACTTGCCCACGATTTAACCCATCGCCATCATCGCCTCTTTTATTTCCCCTCGCTCAGAATCGGGTATCTCTGATCATATATAATACGACTCTCAAAGGTCCGTAGTGACCCTGACCTTTCCGTTGGAACCCCGAGCCCTCCACCAAACGATATATTCATGAACATGGAGAACGTTTGACGCTGACTCGTCAACTTAGCGACAGACAACGTCTGAGTTTCTTGATTTTTAGAAGCGCGTTACAATATCCTCCTTTTTGTGTGTAAGTCCCTCGAAACCTAAGACCAGCTCCAAACCTACTGGAAATTTCTTGGAATGTCCTTGCGAATACCATCCATGATCCTTTTGTAGGATGCTAATGGTAGGAGGGAATAGTGCGACATTCATACAACATCTACTGAACGGAACTTTTTTTTTTGTCGCCTTCTGGAACGATCAACTTTTTGGTGCAAGGGTCACCGTGCTTAGGTATAGCTGCCTTGTTTTATAAGGGTGCTTTCTTCCGAAACGACTGGCATCTGCCTCCCGAATCAAGGGGCGGTTTGATGCGACAACTGGTAGTTCACACTTTCGATTTCGACAACTCTTCCCGGACTGAATAAATACAACCTAAAGATGGGCGCCTGGGAAACAGATGACGAGTACTTGAGCGGTCCGGCGGCGACCTCACTGCCGACGCCGCAGGACACGCCATACCGTACCCCTTCCAGAGCCTCGAGAAGATCCCGGCGCTCAGTTACTCCGCCTGGGAAAGGCAGCTCGCCGCCTCCCATGCCTACCGACAAGGGCTCCAAGAGATCTTCTAGGGACATATCGAGGGACGAGTCAATCAGCATTCTGGATCCTCGAAGATTCACGCCGACGCTACATGCCAACTTGGTATCTGAGATTTTGACTCTCCGAAGAGACCAAGAAGAGAAGCTTCGGCAGATCGAGACACTCGAATCAGCTCTCTACACAACAAGGGAAGAACGAGAGACACTTAAGGAGAATCTCGTCAACACAGGCAAAGAGAGTCGATCTCTCCAGCGGCAACTTTCTCTCTTGGAAGGTGGAACCTCATCGGCTCTGGGCGAACTGGCCCGGGAACGAGACGATGCTGTTGAATCAATCGCCGACGTCAAGAAGCGACTGGAGGTTGCACAGAAGAAGATTCGGAGTCAGGACGAGGACTCTCAGAGGGTACACGACCTGTTGGCAAAAGAGAAGGACGGCTGGGAAGAGGAAAAGCGGAAGTATGAGCGCAAAATTCATGTCGCCGAGAGTCGGCTTAAAGTCGTTCTTGACGAGGTTGCTGCATACCAGGCTTCTCAAGCCCAAGCTGGCCATGGTCACGACAGCGAGGTCGAAGAGAGTGGCCGGGAAAACGATGCTGCTAGCGTCAGAACGATGAGTATGACCAACAGCGTCCGCTTCTCCTTCATCAGTGGGCCAAAACCGAATGGGCACTCACTCGCAGACGAGCTCAATTTCGAGGACGAGGACGAACAGAGCGACTTTGACAACGGTCGCGAAAGTGTCATGTCAAACCATACTAGCTTTGTCCATGCTCGCAACATAAGCCGCGAGAGCATCATGAATCGACGGCACCGCCGTAACCATAGCTTGGAGAGCCTGAAGCGACCGGCGAGCGTGGCTCGTGGCAGACTTTTTATGAACCAGTCAGTTTTGGAGGCTCTTGAAGGTGAGGATGAGGAGGTTGAACCTCCGGCACCCAAGCCGACCTATACGGACACTGGGATCCAGTTCTCTCCGCCTCCTTCACCAAAGCTTCCACCCCAGAAACCCGCGACCCCTGAGCCGTCTCTGTCTCGCAGCAAATCCCCCGACGTCGAGTGTTCACCACGAGGAGAAGGGGAAATTGAAGCGAACCAGCGCCGCAAGCGTGTTCACATTGCTCGACCCTTGTCTATTGAGCCTCATCCCCGAAAGCTTATGGTGTCTACCTCTTCACAGACTATTGAGGAGCCTCCTTTGACACCTCCAAAGACGCCCAAGTCTCCGGTTCGCCCACCGCCACCGCCTCCCGTTGAGGTCAAGAAGCCGTTGATGGTAACATCATCGATGCAGACTGATCCTTCGACACCTCCGCCCATCATGAAGGCGCCGACGATCCCCCCTCCTCCGCCGCCGATGGAAATCCCTAGCATCAGCGTCCACCCCCCAACCAGTCGTCCCACCTCACCAAAATCCCCTCGACTACCACAATATTTCAAGGACTTTGGCTGCCAAGTGACGCTTTCGTCGCCGCTTACCACCTGTGAAGCCGGAGTTCAGACGGAGGGCATCCAGACTGATAAACGAATGGCTCTGCTACCACATCACCTGCAGCCTTCTTCCATTACCTCTCGGCCGTCCTCCCCCAATCCGCCAGCCGGCAGCGAGTTACCGAAGCAGTTCACCCCTGTTCCTGGAAATGTCCCGCCTCGCAACCCGCGCAGGTTGACAAACAAGCGTGACACAATGGAGATTCCGTCGTCACCTATTTCCGTTGCTGATTCAGACATGACTCACGACGCGTACCCTGGGAACAACGACGACGGTCCCCTTTCGAGCCAAAAGGCCCCGATGCGACGACCCCATCGTTTCAGCAGTCTCTTTGCCGGGTTTGATGGCGGTAGCTCGGATGAGGGAGACGAATTTGGAGACATGGACATGAGTGACTCCGAGTACCGCACTGCCTTGTCCGCCCCAAGGCCAAAGTCGATCTCAAGCCGACCAGGGAAGCGCAGCTCGACTGGAACGACGACCACCAACGGAACCATCCCAACCTCCCCTGAACAAGTCGTTATGCGACAAGTTCCGCGTGGCTCCGTAAAGCCCTTTACGAATGAGCTCTACAACATGTTCTCAGGGGATAAGGAAGTTCCTGGCCGCACGTCTTCAGCCAAGTCCGGCAAGGCTTTCGAAAAGAGTCCAGCTGCAATGTCCTCGAATCGGGCGAGCGTTATGCGCAAAGCGGCTATGATTCAAAATGGTATTGCTAGCCACCAGGGTCGATCCAGAAGCCCCAGTCTCCAGGATGGGAAGAACCCCCCCTTCCCGATCCCGACGCGAGCTAGCTCAAGGAAGCTTCCCTTCAGCTCTAGTGCCCCTAGTGATGGTCAGAGAAGCCCGACTCGTGGAGACACGTCGTTCCGCAGAGGAAATGGTCGCAACCACTACCGGGCGGGAAGCATTAGAAAGGTCCGGTCCGCTGCTGCGCTACCTCGCAACCAGCGACGCCGCAGACAAGGCAGCCGTTCCCCTCCGCCATTGTCTCCTTCTACCGAAGCCCCCGAAAGCCCGAGGCTTCCTCCCCTGCCAAGGAACGATATCACCACCCCTCGCAGCCGAGTTCGTGGCAGTGACCACTTCCGTCATCATCAGCAGCTGTCAGTCACCACCGCTAACACTGTGAACACCGTTAACACGGATAACACCATGAGCACCGACCCTCCTGCATTCGTAGGCAACGGGGCTCAGAGCAACAGCGTGGTGGATGCGATTGCTCAGACGATGGTCGGAGAATGGATGTTCAAGTACGTCCGAAGAAGGAAGTCGTTCGGCGTGCCCGAGAGCAACAGCAAGGATGAGAATAGCAATGACCGTCACAAGAGATGGGTTTGGCTTGCGCCGTATGAAAGGGCAATCCTTTGGAGTAGTAAGCAGCCGTCTTCTGGGAGCGCCCTGATGGGCAAAACTGGTCGAAAGCGTAAGTGGTGTTCACCCTCGTCTGTTATATGATGGAATCGCTGACGAAATCAGTTACTATTCAATCCGTACTCGACGTCAAGGACGATAACGCGGCTCCCAAGGGCTCGCCGCCCCTGTTTAACCGGTCCATCTTAATCCTAACTCCACAGAGAGCCCTGAAGTTCACAGCAATATCGGCAGACCGGCATTACATCTGGTTGACGGCCTTGTCGTTCCTGGCACACTCCTCACAGGCAGTGCCTGAAATCGTCTCGGCTCCACCCCCGATTGAACAGCCCGCGCCGTTGCCGGAATTTGAGCTTCCTCGGACAAGACTAAAGCGGTCTGGTATCCGAGACTCAATCCGTCTGGCCAAGGGGCGGACTCATGTACCTAGAGCCGCTCCTCCAAGCGTCCCAAGCATCCCGAGCGCACCATCGTCGCAAATGGGCGACATGGTTCCTTTCCCTCCGGTAGAGTCGGTGGGAGCTATTTCAACCAGCCACTCTCGGGAGGATTCCGCCGACGCCGCGGAGCCTCCTTTCATCCCACGTTTCCACGACCGCAGTAACGCACCCGTCGCTCATAGCCGGAAGCGAAGCAACACGGGAGGACATGTCCCTCCTCCGCTTTCTTTCCGTGGCTTCTCCGGTCCCGTTGGAAGTGTCCACCATACCTCCACGAACAGTACAGCAGGAGCTAGCATTAACACTGCTGGGTCTTCCGATATCTACCAGTCCCAGGCGTCAAGCGCGGGTACGTGGCCGATGAGTCAAGCTGTCTCCGTGCGGACGTCGGAGGCCTCCTCGCGGCCTAGCAACTTCTTTGATGCCATCGGTACGATGCGAATGGAGGCCTTCATCAGCCCCCTTGCTCCTTTAGGATTCAGCGACTATCCCAATGAGCAGGATGAGTTCCGACACGAGGCGCGGCGACGAAGCAAAGAACACCGAAGAAGACAGAGCCGCAGCCGACATCGCGAAAGCTACAACTCCCGAAGTACTCGTAACACCGACGACTACTATCAGGGTAGCAGAACCGCGGGCGAGGAAGACTTCTTCCGAGACGATCCTTTCAAGGGATTCTAGCCTTTGAGGCATATCACACGCCTCCCCAGGACACCATTGTGCATTTCTTTGAATCATTTCGATACGGTGAAGCGAGGAAAACTATTATACCCTTTTTTCTGTAGATTATTTTGGGATTGGTTTTTGTGTATCTTGGCCTTCGGGTTGGCCCAGCTGACAATTCTCTGATGGGCGCGGCGTTGGGCGTTTTCAGTTTCCGGTTGTGAGAGGATAAGAATGAAAGGGGCATCTTAGAGATGTGAGGGGAGGGGAAGCTGTCATGGGAACGGCAGCATGGTGTTTGTCGGCGGATAGAGCAGGATTTTGCCTGAACTGGGAGGGCTTTGCTTGCTAGGAAGAAGGAATACTGGCCCGTGGACCGTGGACATTGCTCGTGTCTTGGACACGGTTTAGCGCCCTTGGTTATGTAGCTTTAGATAGGAAACCGAATAGAAACTCCATTAGAGAGCAGACAGTGTTCCATTGTGTAGTCGACGATTATGGGCGTGAAATTAGAAGTGAGTGAGAGCACCTTGTGGATGACGGCCCGGGAGGCGTCGGGAGTCGGTGCCCCACCGTCCGTCGGCGCCGATGAATTTTCCCGCTCCCGTCGAGCTGTAGCTACCCCGCGATCCATGTCTCAACTCTCCAAGCTTCAATTACACGCTGTTGTCGTCCGCTTTTGATATTCAACCTCGGCCGCGATACCTCCCCTACCTCCGACCATGGACCCCGCGGCCCCCGCCGAGACGACGCTCGACCAGCTCCAGGCCCGCCACCGGCGCGAGCTCAAGGACCTGCAGGTCCGCATCACGGGCAAGAAGAAGAACGCGACCAAGAAGACGCGCAAGGGCGTCAACGGCGAGTGCGCCGAGATGGAGCGCAGCTTGCGCGACCGCCACGCCGCCGAGGTCGGCGTCTTGAAACCCGAGACCGAAATGGACGCACCACCACATACGATGGAGCCGCAAGACGAGTTGGCCGAGGCGACGGGGAAGCTGAGCATGGCTGAGGATGCGCCCAGGCCTGCAGCACAGCAGGAACAACAACAGCCCGGAAAGAAGCGCAATCGCCAAAAGGACAGGTTGGCCCGTCGCGCCGCCGAGCAGGAAGCCGCCGCAGTCCGGGCCGAGGAGGAAGCGTCCACCATGACGGACCACCGCGCGAAGGAGAGCAAGTTCATGAAGGAGACGTTTGAGACCCACGGGCTGGTGGAGAAGGACATCATACCCGACGGTCACTGTCTGTTCTCGTCCATTGCCGACCAGTTGGGCCAGAACGATATTCCCCTGGGCGGCGACGGCGACAGCGAGCCGGCTTACAAGACGGTGCGCCGAGCAGCGGCTGCCTACATGCTTGAGCATGGCGACGACTTCTCCCCGTTTCTCGAAGAGGACCTGGAGGTTTATACGGGCAAGATGCGAGATACGGCCGAATGGGGTGGCCAGTTGGAACTCATGGCTCTGGCGCGACGGTACCAGGCAGAGATTCGCGTGGTTCAGGACGGCCGGACGGAGCGCATTGGTGAGGACGAGGGGGTGAAGTCGGGAAAGACACTATGGCTGGCCTACTATCGACATGGCTACGGGCTAGGGGAACACTACAACTCACTCCGAAAGACACCATGAGGGACAACAGAGCAAAAGGGATATACTTTTTGTGTTGTAATGATCATTTACGGCGGATGTTTGGTATCAAAGACAAGAAGAAGAAGTAACAAAAGCAGGAGTAGGAACGGGCCAATGGACTATCGGCTCCACACGGAGATGAAGTCGAGGACAGCGCCGTCATCGCCGGTACCGGAGCTATGCGTCCGTGTCGGTTTGATGAGGCTCAGCCGATGTAATGCGTCGGTGCGGGGTTTGGGGCTGGGCGTCTCATCGACGGTACCGTCGGCATGGTAGATAATGTCCTCGCCAGGAGCCGTGAGAAGAGCCTCGTAGAGCTCCGGAGAAACACCCCAAGGAGGTCCTTGAGCGGACATGGGCTTCTGCGTCGGGAATTCGAGGCAGATGAGGCGGCCATCCGTGGCCAGAAGCTCTGTCATTCGCCTTGACCATCGAGGCCTGGCTTCGCGAGGGAGGGCGCATAGAAACTGCAAGGTCAGTCGCTGTATTTAAGCATAGCAACCATAACGAGGACGCATGCGATTGAGAAAAATAACAAGGGTGAGGGGAGGGTCATTACCGTATAGTCGTATATGAGATCAAACTTGGGTTCGGCCCCGATACCCTCGGTCCATTGTTGTCCGAAGAAGTCGCCAGTTACCCAATGGATGGATCCCTTCTCGAGACCGTCGATGGGCTTGTATGAGCCACCCTCTTCAGCCTTCTTTTGATTTAAAATGGCTTCCTCCTTGGCAGTTGAGCTGAAATCGAGTCCCCATACGTCGTAGCCCCAGGAGCTGAGGAGAAGGACGTCGTGGCCGCGGCCACAGCCCGGGACAAGGGCCCTCTTCTTCCCGACAGCGCCGGTCTCATTGCGTAGGGGTAGGCCGCGGTGATCGTGGTGTTGGGCCGGAGGTACGAGGTCGGTGCGCTGGGAGAGTAGGTCGTGGAGAGCCAGGGACGGACCACCGCGATCCCATGGAGTTCGGGCTTCACGCCATGCCGAGTCCCAGCGGGGGCCGTGTTCGGCGAAGGTGAGGCCGGCGAAGGACAGAGGAGAAGCAGCCATTGGAGATTAGTAGGACGAGACTGGGTGCGGAGGAGGGTCGGAACGGTAGCACGGTCGATAGTTATATCAATAGAGGCGATGATATGGTGCGGTTTGAATGAGCTGAGGTGGTTATCGATAGAGACCCGGGCACGATATCGCGGGGTCGGAGCTGGAGCCGGAGCTGGATAGTGGGAGGCGTGGCAGAGGTGAGGGGGATCAGGTCATCAAATAGCGGGGCATTGCGATGGAATGAAAGGAGGCAGGAATAATGATGTCAATGTTAAATCTTTAATGGATAAGGTAAGTACCTAACATTGAGGTCATGAACATGAGGGAAGGTGAGGGTGAGTCAAATTGGGGAAGACGAGACGAGACATCGAGAGAAAACAGGGATGGACCGCCGAACTTCCTGATGGCGTGCAAAGTTGCGTTCCGAGCAATGGCGAACTGGAGCCAACGAGCCGGAGAGACCTACCGTACCGTCCCGCCGTTCACGGGCGTCCGGAGTCGTAATGCCAGAGCAGCAGAACTAGTTTAGCAGATTAGGCCCTTGCCCCTCCACTGGGCCCTCCTCGACAAGGAAGCTAGTCGCCAACTGCGCCGAGGAACAAGTGTAGGAGGAGGGGAAAAAGAGAGAAGCCTGTGGAGAGGGCCAACACTTGGCGGCCAGCGGTTTGGTGGCCAGTAGCTTACGTAGGCCATGTACTTACCTTCAAGCTCGCTCCAGGCTCCAGTGGAGATGGGGAAGGGGGCTTGAGAGGAACCCAAGGTGGAGGGGGGCGGGAGGTAGCTGAAGCTCGATGAATCCAGATTGATTGTGTGATTTGACGTGGTGCACACCTCAGCAAAGGTTCAGCGGACCGGAACCAGTTTCCCCGCTGCATGTGCGAACCTACTGTACGAATGCTGGACCACCTGAACTCCTGGAGCAAAGGTGTGAGCCGACGTCATTGAGTTGCACCTTCCATCGATCGATGAGACACAGGAAGGGGAAGGAGACACAGACACACAAGCCTCCCACACGGAGTTCCCTGATCGTGGGGTGCAAACGGCGGGCGTCGTGGGGTGATGATTGGTGGCGGGGGCCGGTTTTGGCGGGGGAAAAGCGCACGCCTTCTGCTGGTCCATGTTCGCTGGAATTATATCCTTTGGTACATAGCATAGTTTTCAGGAGACGAAAAGAGAGAAAGAAGAAAAATGGGGAAAGAAAGGGGACCTGGGTGGATAGATGCCTACCGAGGAACAGGCTGATCTGATAATAAGGAATAGAGAGGCCGATCACTATCCCGCACGACGAGGGAGAGCCAAAGTGCCTCTTTCACCTCCCTCCGGGCTTCTGTTGTGCAACCCACCACCATCACCGCCGGCCGCCCTGTGGTCCGACTCGAGGCTGGGAACAACATCCGATCGCTGATCAAGGTTCCATACCTCTGCATGTCTTGTTAAGAGCTTCCTCACGAACTACAGTACTCTCATTCCCCATGCCTCCATGCAAGCACGTGCTCTTTATCCAGAATCATCCTCCCCCTCGTTACATACTGAGTTCAGGGCGGGGTAACTTTGTCGACAACGGAACCGAGAGTGGGCACAGAAATCAACACCGAACCGACGTGCTTAATTCAGCAAGGCAAACATTGTCTCGGATGAGGGGCTAGTCAACATGTTCCGGTCTCCTGTCTGAAAAGGACCGGAGGCACCCTCCCGAAGCTTAGAGTCTAGAACGTCATGGCGGCACCGACGAAACAGAGTTGGGTCGAGGACCGGATGCAGCCAGAGAAACCAGGCTCAACCTCCACGGTACCTTACTATTGATCCTCCCCATTTCCCCAGAGTATCTAGCATCAATGAATATCAAGGTACGGCAATAGTGATGAAATAGTGGTGGTTGGTGTAATATAATGGCGATGGTATATCTGAGTCTCCAGCTACTGCCGTAGCATGCCCCCAAAAGTAGAGCAAAAACAATCCCTTGCCTCTTTGGTCCGAGTACCTCAGTACTGTACGAATATGCTACCATCTATCGCCAACCATCCTGAACCATGGCAGCAGAAACAAAACTCCAAGTGGGTGATTTGTGCCCAACATCCCATAGTGATTCCCATACGCCGAGTCGCTTTCAACCCAAAATAAACCTAAGAAAAAAAAGCAAAAATAAAGGAAATCTGACGTGGCCCGCATCCTACAATTCTTCGTCAAGGTCTGTCCCGTCGCGAGGGATGCCGGAAACGCTGGGAATGCTGGTCATGGACATTCTTCAAGCAGCCGTCCAGGCGTTTACCAGTTCGTTCCTCCACAGTTGATCTCAGCCTGTCCAGTCCACGACCACATCCATCAATCCATTCAGATTCGTCGTCATCGGGCAACGGGCCAGGTGAAGGGACCCACACCGCCCCAAGCCGGTGATTATGCCGGGAGATGGAATAATAATCGGGCCCGCATCGAACCACCCTTTCCTGTAAGGGGGAGCGACGAGAAAAGCAAAGAACAAAGCCCACTCGACTCCCGAGGCTGCCGCGGCCACTGTTGCTGGGTCTGGTGCCAGGGCTCATGAGATGGGGGCCGCCTGTAAGCCGTGATACGGGAACAGGGACGGAAACAAGGAAACGGGAACAGGCCACTGTCGTACGCGTCGGCTGTAGATGGATACGAGTGGCTGGACGAGTGGTGATGTGTTGCTGGATCTGAAGATTCGGGTTGAAGTGATTGGCGGCGGGGGTATTTGCGCGGTGATGAATTATTAGCCCCAGGTCCGACAGCCTTCGGTCCAGGCCCTCCCGGCTCGGTCCAAATAAAGACGAGAATGAGAACGCCGACGAGACGCGTGTCATTAGATGCCGCACTCCTCAAAGTCGCGCACCATGACGGCCATCTGGGCGCGCTTGGCGGCCTCGGCGACGAGATTGAAATCCTTGAGGAAGGCGTCGGTGGACGACGTCTTCATTTGAGTGGGGGCGGGCGGCTGGGGGATCATCTGGATTGTGGGGGATTGCTGAGCCGACGAGGCGGACGAGGTGTTGCTGAAGCTGGGGGCGTCCATTTTGGTAAGGTAAGGTAGTATCGGTATGGAGTTTGTCGGGTTGCTTGGTGATGGATGTGGGAGAAGAAAATGGCGGGCGAGGAGACTTAAGTAGCCAGAGGGAGGGAGGATGGACCGTCGGGAATAGAAGGCGATGGGGGATGCTTTATGGCTGACGCCCTGAAAGCTTGGGCAAAAAGAAGGTGCGGTTGGCGGGCGTTTGCAGGGAGATAATGGATACCGTGCGAGGCGTTGTCGAGAGGGTGTGACGGCGTCTGAAATGGTGTATGGAGTGTCTCACAAGGGGATGCTTGCCGAGGTTTTTCGTATGTACGAATATGCGTGTGATGAAGCGACGACGTTGGGATCAGGCAGATGTGGAGGAGAGAACGGGAGAGGGCGAGACGAGTGCGAGAGCAGACGGACAAGTAGAAGTAGCAGTAGGCAGTCCGAGGTGGGCGAGGAAATCGGATCCGTCGATACAACAAGGTTGTGGTAGTGATTCTAGTAGATCCGAGCCGAGATATGTACACAACTATGGGGACTCGAGAGAAGTGCTGCGAGAGCGGCAGCGCAAACAGAACAAGGCAAGCCAAGGCACCGCTGTAAGGCAAGGCAGCGCCGCAGCGGGCGGATTTTAG